>JAVRFV010000384.1:0-10000 GCA_032716605.1 Paralithodes platypus
TGTGCCATTTAGGTGTCCGATTATAAGACCTGTTGTGCCATTTAGGTGTCGATTATAAGACCTGTTGTGCCATTTAGGTGTCGATTATAAGACCTGTTGTGCCATTTAGGTGTCGAGTATAAGACCAGTTGTGCCATTTAGGTGTCGATTATAAGACCTGTTGTGCCATTTAGGTGTCGATTCTTTCCTGGCAGCGATAGCGAGGACATTTTCCTACCGAAAAATGCACAAATTTAACTGGAATGGGGATCTCGGGGATGTTCTTTAAGCTTGATGGAGGTCTAAGGAGAAAACTAAAATAATACCGGTAATAAGTATATACATAAATAGACGAAATAAGCCCTACCCCCTTTAATGGAGAATGGCCTTAATTACGGGCGTGTTTCATTTACATTCATTCTTTAATACCTCCTATTCCACCCTCCTTCCTTCCTTCCTTCCTTCCTTCCTTCCTTCACTTCCTTCCTTCCTTCCTTCCTTCCTTCCTTCCTTCCTTCCTTCCTTCCTTCCTTCCTTCCGTCTCTTCCCTCCCATCCTTCCTACCCGCCTTCCTTCCTTCTATCTATCTTCCTACCTTCCTTCCTTCCTTCCTTCCTTCCTACCTTCCTTCCTTCCTTCCTCTGGCAGTGTTCCAAGGAGATCATTGAACCATTCCTAGACACACACACACACACACCCACACTCCCCCCCCCCCCTCCCCCCTACAACTACGATGCCTTACAAGTTTGTGAAGGAAAAGCAGGAAGTGTCTTTTATGGTAGGACCACAGTAGGTTCACACACACACACACACACACACACACACACACACACACACACTCAGAGTCACACACAGTCACAAAAAAAAAAAAAAAACAAAAAACACACACACACATTTACCCACCCACACATAGGCCTGCATAAACACACACCACGCACACCAACATACATACATACATACATACACCAACCTTCATCCACCCACCCATACACACATACCAACACGTACACTCACCCACACACACACACACACACACAGAAGTGGATGTCTCAGCTGATTCTATGATTGGCTTATACTGTCTCGTTCTCGCTCATCCGTACTTCCTCAACACACACACACACACACACACACATACACACACACATACACACACACACAGTAACTGGCTGAGGTGATAGTATGATTGGTTTACACAGACAGTCTCTCACTCATCCATACTTCCTCTACACACACACACACACACACACACACACACACACACACACACACACACACACACACATACACACACACACACACACACACATACACACACATACACACACACACAGTAACTGGCTGAGGTGATAGTATGATTGGTTTACACAGACAGTCTCTCACTCATCCATACTTCCTCTCACACACACACACACACACACACACACACACACACACACACACACACACACACACACACACACACACATAATTGGCCATCATCACCACCATATATTCCAACGATCCCTATTACTGAGCCTATCCCTCCAAACGACTCTCTCTCTCTCTCTCTCTCTCTCTCTCTCTCTCTCTCTCTCTCTCTCTCTCTCATTGGCCATCATCACATCCATATATTCAAACTGAAACTATATATATATATATATATATATACTGTATATATTCAATATGAAAATGAGTTGATCTAAAAATTTACGATCATCCCAATTAATAAACCAAAAGTTCTCAACCAGCCTTTATAGCCATGTCTCCTAATCGATGGAGAGAGAGAGAGAGAGAGAGAGAGAGAGAGAGAGAGAGAGAGAGAGAGAGAGAGAGAGAGCGGAAGTGGCGCAGAGGTGAAGGTTAGGAAGACCGTAAAATAGAAGAAGGGGGAGGAAGAAGGAAGAGGAGAATACGAAGGAGGATACGGTAGGGGGTAGGAGGAAAGAGATGAGAAAGGTGTAAGCTAATGAAACATAATTGAGGAGAGGGAGAAGGAAGAGAAGAAGGAGAAAGGTGAAGATAAGGAAACAGAAGGAGGAGAGGGAGAAGGAAGAGAAGAAGGATAATGTGAGATAAGGACAGAAGGAGTGCTAGTATACTGAAGCTAAAGAAGGAGAAATGTAGATCAGGTAAACAGAAGGAGGAGAGGTGATGAAGGAATGAGAAGACGTAGAAAGGTGACGCTAAGGCCACAGAAGGATGAGAGGGAGCCGATAGAAAGGAGAAAGGTTAGATAAGGAAACAGCAGAGGCGAGGGATGAAAAGGATAGAAGACTGAGAAAGGTGAAGATAAGAACAGAAGTAGGCGATGGAGAAGTAAAGACTATGATGAAAGGGTTACGATAAGGAACCAGAAGGAGGATAGTATAAGAATAGAAGAAGGAAAATGTTCGATAGTAACCAGTACGTAGGAGCAGTAAGAAGCATCAGTAAAAGGTGAAGATACGTAACCCGCAGTAGGAGAGTAGACGGAAGAGAAGAAGGAGAAAGGTGACAGAGAAGGGAAACAGCAGTAGTCTCGTTTCCTGCCTCGCCTCATTCAAGGTTCATCTAAGCCACCGCCTCGTCGCTTCTCCTCCTCTCATACCTTCGCCCTATTGCACCTCTCTCCCCCGCACTGCTCTCTGTCTCATGACTTCACTCCTTCTCCCTTTTGCCTTCTCGCGTCCCCGCCTTCGTCTCTGCTCCGGCCGCTCCGTCGTCTCCCTTTTCCTCTCCTCCCCGCCGCGTCTCCCTGCATCTCCTCATTGCTCCCCCTTTTCCTCTCCGGCACCCCTCCTTCCTTCTCTGGAGACTGCCATCCTCACGCTACATTTTCATCCTCCTTCCCCCCTCTTCTTCGCTTTCCCTCATCGCCCGTCGCCCTGTTCCTCTCCGGCCCCCTCAGGCGTCAGCGTGCGCCTGCCTCTCCGACCTTCTCCCTTTGCCTCTCCATTCCCCCGCCCTTCTGGCATCCTGCCCTACGACCATTCTCCCTTGGCATGCTCCGTCCCCCGCCTTCGTCGCGTGCGCCCTTCCTTCGGCCGCCGTCTCCCGGTTGCGCTCTTCCACTGCCCTGCGGCGCTATGTCGCCGGCGAGCCGCCTGCCGCCCTGTGCCTCCATCCTTCCCCCGCTTCCAGTCCGTCCGCGCCGCCTACTGCCGTCTCCTGCGCCCTGCCTGGCTATCTTCTTCTGAGGAGGAGGAGGAAGAAGATAACTGGATAAGGAAGGGTGTAGATAGTAATAGGGTAATGAAGGTTAAATTACAATATTGATTCGATTTAGGTTTTTAATCAAGGATGCTCCATTTTCCTCTTCCCCTCTCTCTCTCTCTCTCTCTCTCTCTCTCTCTCTCTCTCTCATATATACAGCCACAATAAAAAAAAATCGACCCAGAAAGATAAAAAATATATTAATACAAAATAATACATATAATAATGATAATAATAAATATAATATTAATGTAAAACACAAATTACACGTCTAAAGAAAACGAGAAGAAAACACCACCACCACCAACTCAACCAAACCAAAACAGAACCAGGAACAGAAATATGTCCCAAACTTGCTCTTCTTTCGCTCGCTAAAGGGAAGTCGTACAGTTGGCTTCGGAATAGTTCTGTCTTCTTCTTCTTCTTCTTCTTCTGTCTTCTTCTTCTCCTCTCTGTAATGGTAATCCTTGTAATGGTAATGAAGGTATTGAGGGATAAGCCTTTCCTTCTCTTCTTCTTCTTCTTCTGTCTTCTTCTGCTGTCTTCTTCTTCTCCTTCTTCTGTCTTCTTCTTCTGTCTTCTTCTTCTGTCTTCTGTCTTCTGTCTTCTTCTTCTGTCTTCTTCTGCTGTCTTCTTCTTCTCCTTCTTCTGTCTTCTTCTGCTGTCTTCTTCTTCTTCTTCTGTCTTCTTCTTCTTCTTCTTCTTCTTCTTCTTCTTCTTCTTCTTCTCCTCCTCCTCCTCCTCCTCCTCTTCATCAGCATATATTTCCACTTAGCTTCGAGGCATAACAATGGTCCAAATTATCGTTTGTCTGGCTTTTCCAACACGTTCATTCCAGTGTTTTATATTTGCTGTTCGTATGATTCGGTTCCATTGATTGAGTCTTTATTATTTTATATTAATATTTGTTATTGTCTTTTGCTGTCTTGCGTTTGTATAACTGTTGATCTTCTATTCTTGTTATACGAGGGTTCCGATTAATTGGAACGTTCTTGATTAAAGGGAGGTCTTTTAGTTTGGTCCCTAGATATCCATCAAGCTTAAGATTACACCCCCTTGAGCCCCTTTCAAGATAAATGTGTACATTTTTCGGTAGAAAAATGTCCCGGCTGAAAGCCGGTTCCTCTTAAATAACAGGCTCGCTATCGCTCGCCAGGATAAAATCGACACCTAAATGGCACGAGAGGTCTTAAAATTGACAGAAATGGGTCGAAAGTTCTTATAATCGTCAAAATAATGGCGCGAACGTCTTAAAATTAGAAAAGCAATGGGGCTAAACATGAGGGGAAAAGGAGTCAAGAAAAAAATCCCTCAAGTGGAAATCTCCCCTTAACCCTGATATAAATATTGCATATTGGTATACAGTGTTGTAATTTACTCCTCTCTCTGTCTCACTCTCTCACTCTCTCTCTCTCTCTCTCACACACACAAACTTCCCCTTTCTCTAGCTATCTAACACACACATGCATACTATCACCCCATCTCTCTCTCTATCTTTGCTATCCTTTCCTTCCACTGTACCTTACTCTCAGGTTAACTATCTCTACCAGAATTAACTTCTGACCACCTCGCTGGGATCGTAAGGTCTGTGTGGCCAATGTATCTATATAAATATATGTAAATCTCTCTCTCTCACACACATCATTTAAGATAGCTTCCAGGAACCAGCCCTAACCAGCCCCTGTCTTCTCTCTCTCTCCTCATTATTTGGGGTTCTCATATTATCCTACCTCCCCTGTGCTCTCTCTCTCTCTCTCTCTCTCTCTCTCTCTCTCTCTCTCTCTCTCTCTCTCTCACACATTATTTAAGATAGCTTCCAGGAACCAGCCCTAACCAGCCCCTGTCTTCTCTCTCTCCTCATTATTTGGGGTTCTCATATTATCCTACCTCCCCTGTGCTCTCTCTCTCTCTCTCTCTCTCACATTATTTAAGATAGCTTCCAGGAACCAGCACTAACCAGCCCCTGTCTTCTCTCTCTCTCCTCATTATTTGGGGTTCTCATATTATCCTACCTCCCCTGTGCTCTCTCTCTCTCTCTCTTTACTTTACTGTCCTATTCTTCCACTATAAACTGTCGCTGTCTAGTAGTATTAAGGCCGGACCACCTATAGACCAGTCAAAGTAGGGCTGGACTTAGAACAAATTGCAATAGAAGGTTTTTTGGCTTTAACTTGTTTATTAGGTCCCTCTGATGAACATATAAAAAGTCTCCAACTTTTGGACACCGGGAAAGTGGTTAATTTGCATAAATTCAAGATGGCCGCCGTCCAAAGCTTCAATTTACAGATAACTTTTTTCTGGTTGCTCCTAGGCAGCTCAAATTGAAATCAAATACTACCGCAGTGTTCGCAAGAAGGGTGGGCCTCTCGAATTTAGAAAGCTTGACCCCATTTCAGCATCTGACAAGCTTGAAAATCTGGACATACTGTGGAAAACGTCATGGTTGCTTCGACCAAAACGACCAGGCTGGTCCGGCTTAATGCAGAGTGTGTTCCATGGACCACACCCAGGGAAATCATCCGTCCATTTTCTTGCCCATGATTGACATGGACCCTACGGACATGAGTTGTATTTACTCAACACTTCACTTCGTTGCTGCGGAAAGCCATCGCCAGGGAACGACGCCAATGCTGACATTCGACCAACCGCTTTATTGGAAAGCGAAGACGATCATTGTTCATGAGAAGGAAGGAAACGAACTGAAACCCATTGTTTTGAACCTTGGTGGCTTTCACTCTGTGATGAGCTTTTTTGGGATGCATGGGCCATGTTATGGAAGCATCTGGGCTTAAGGAGGTTTTGGAACTCATATACGCTGAAAATGCTGTGACCCAAATGCTGAGTGGGAAAGCCTATGCACGAGCAATCAGAGGCCACTTCTTGGTTGACACAGCCTTGAGTTCGATTGTGTTAGGCAGGGCATACGGTGTCAACCTCTCAATGGTAGATGAGGAAAGTGACGCATGCAAGGACTTCCAGGAGGCTGCAGATCTTTTGGATAAGCTGTTGCGTGAAGACGTTTTCACCGGATGAAGTCTGCAGTAAAGACGTTTTCAACAGAATTTCTGAAAAACTTAAAGCTGAGAAGAGCTCCTTAGCAGAGCATAAGATGGGAAAGCTATGGATTCAATACATGGACATGATTGACCTGCTGCGTCGCTTCCTGAGGGCACTGAGAATGGGCGATTTCCTACTGTACCTCGGAACACTCCAGGAGATGTTGCCGTACTTTGCAGCGTGTGGTCATAACAATTATGCCAAGTCAGCCCATGTGTACATTCAAGACATGATTGAACTTGAGCAGCTCAACCCAGACATGTTCTGGCAATTGAACTCCGGTCTATTTGTGATCCGCCGAAGTGATCGGCTGTGGGCAGGACTGCCAAGCGACTTGGTTATAGAGCAGGTTTTGATGCGCTCTTTGAAAACGAATGGTGGATTGACACGTGGTAGGGGCATGGAGGAAACGCAACGCCTGCGCTGGTTACTTGCTATGCCAGCCTGCGCTGAGGTGAGTGAAGTTATGCAAGAACTGACAGGGAAGCATTTCCACACCTCTGAGCAGCACAAAGAAATGACTGAAGCAAGGCGTGAACGAGATAGGAAGGACACAGAGAAGGTTCTCGCATTCTTCAAGGATTATGATCCATTTCAAGAATCAAATGAACTCAGGAATATTGCCAACGGTGTGACAGGACCAGCCTCGGCCACTCCTCATTTACTGTATGAGGTTGGTATGAACATTGTGCAGAAGATGGAAGGTAGCAATGCTTTTGACTTTTCATTTAGGAAGAAAGATCAAGTTGAGTCGTTGGGTGCAAAGGTTACAATCAGTGCTGAAAAAGTACCAATCGACCCACAGCTCCTTTTCCAGAGGCTCCTCATCTTTGCTAATAACAGGGACTTAGGTGTTGAAGAGGTCTTTGCGTATGAGTTGTCTAGCTACCCTACTGCTCTGTTCGATAAGTGGGGGAGGCTCAGGGAAGCCAATAAACCACAGCTAGGAGAGAGATAGCTGCTGTTGTTCCCAAGTCGTCATTGGAATCATTTGAGGAAGAAAGGACTGTGACCCATGTTCTGGATGGTGGTTCCTTATTGCAAAGGATTCCATGGAAGAAGGGTGACACATTTGAGGACATTGCAAGCATGTACATGAAGCATGTTTCCAAAAACTTTCTCAACCCGGTGGTTGTATTCGACGGTTATAAATCAGGACCTACTACCAAGGACATGACACACAATCGACGATCAAAAGGAGTCTTTGGTCAAAAGGTGATGTTCACTCCAACCATGCCCCTTCGGTCAAAAAGGAAAACTTCTTGTCAAACTCGGACAATAAGCAAAACTTCATTGACTTATTGTGTGAAACATTCAAGGCAAATGGAATTGACTGTGTCAATGCGCCAGCAGATGCAGATGTCATGGTTGCGAAGAAGGGAATTGAGCATGCAGGGAAACCTTCACATATGTGATAGGTGAGGACACAGACTTGTTGGTGCTGTTGTGTCATTATGCGGAACGATGGATGAATGATTTGTACTTCAAGTCGAGCAAGGAAGTGGGAAATGTTGGCATATTAACTCAGTAGCAGAAGCTCTCGGTGAAAGCATCTGTCGTGTCCTGCCAGTTGTCCATGCACTCTGTGGATGTGACCTCACGACTGTATGGTATTGGTAAAGGGGCTGCCTTGAGGAAAGTGAGGGAAGACAACGGTTTCTTGAAATGTATAGAAGCATTCTGTTGCCAAAGTGGAAGTAAAGACGCGATATCATCAGCTGGTGAAAAGGCCTTGGTTTATTTGTACGGGGGAAAAGGAAATGACACCCTTGACGGACTGCGAAAGACAAAGTTTTGCAACAAGGTGGCAAAAAGTTCAACTACCGTTGAAGTTCACAGCCTTCCCCCAACAACCGATGCAGCCAAATACCACTCGTTCCGAGTTTATTGTCAGGTCCAGGAATGGATGGGGAACTGTGTGGACCCCGAGAAATGGGGCTGGTGTCTGCGGAAGGGACAGCTTGAACCGAAGACGATGGATTCGCCAGTGGCTCCTGATTCACTACTGAAATTGGTCAGATGTCAGTGTAAGGGCAACTGTGACACTCAACGCTGTAGTTGCAAACGGAATGAGCTTGAATGTTCCAGTGCATGTGGTCAATGTAAAGGACTCTGTCAAAATAGCAACTTTGATGCAAGCACCGATGATCCAAGTGAATACGAACTCCTATCATGAATTACATAATTGGCTCTGAATGACGTCATACTACGTCATGGTTTTGTTTTTGTTTTTTTATAAAAAAGAGGGACAACAGGTCAAAAACCCATACAAGCACAAAGTGCCTGTTTCACCCCTTGTGAAAGAGACAGTTCAGCCTGTCTGTAAGGTTTTTCGGCTGTAAATTAACCACTTTCCAGGTGTCCAAAAGTTGGAGACTTTTTATATGTTCATCAGAGGGACCTAATAAACAAGTTAAAGCCAAAAAACGTTGTTTGTAATACATTTATAGGGTCTAGGAGCAACCAGAAAAAAGTTATCTGTAAATTGAAGCTTTGGACGGCGGCCATCTTGAATTTATGCAAATTAACCACTTTCCCAGTGTCCAAAAGTTGGAGACTTTTTATATGTTCATCAGAGGGACCTAATAAACAAGTTAAAGCCAAAAAACCTTCTATTGCAATTTGTTCTAGGTCCAGTTAAATGATTGCTAGATTTACTGGACTACTAGTTGGGACCGCAAGGTCTGTGTGGTTTGAGTATCATTGTAACTCTGTGTAACTCTCTCGCTCTCTCTTTCCATCACACACACACACACTTTCTTGCAAACTCACTCACTCAGTCTCACACACACTCCCTCTCTCTCTCTCTCTCTCTCCCTCTCTCTCTCTATCTATTACCCATATCTCCCCGGAATGGACCGCAGTGCCTTTGAGATACTAACTACTCCTCGTAAATCTGTGTTCCTCTTTTATCTTCCACCCTGCCTCTCCTTCCCTCTTCACAAACACACCTCCTTTTCTCTATATTTTACCCCATATTCAGTCTGTTATCATATACCCTCATTAAAACGCACACACACACACATATACACACACACACACACTCAAGCCCGTACAGTATGAACCCTCTCTCTCTCTCTCTCTCTCTCTCTCTCTCTCTCTCTCTCTCTCTCTCTCTCTCTCACACACACACACACTACATAATCATATAATAGTGTGTGCGTGCGAGCGTGTGTGTTAACTTCACGATCACGATATATAGCTATCATACATACATACATACATACATACACATAATATTAATCCATATTCCTACACATCGACCCTAATTACCACACCTACCACAACCATCATATAATATTACTACAACCATCTTCAATCTACCACCACACCAACCAATCTATCACAACCACAACAACCACCATTCAACCAACATCCCTCAACCACCACAACCACCATTCAACCAACATCCCTCAACCACCACAACCACCATTCAACCAACATCCCTCACCACCACAACCACCATTCAACCAACATCCCTCAACCACCACAACCACCATTCAACCAACATCCCTCAACCACCACAACCACCATTCAACCAACATCCCTCAACCACCACAACCACCATTCAACCAACATCCCTCAACCACCACAACCACCATTCTACCAACATCCCTCAACCACCACAACCACCATTCAACTAACATCCCTCAACCACCACAACCACCATTCAACCAATCTATCAAAACCACAACAACCACCATTCAACCAACATCCCTCAACCACCACAACCACCATTCAACCAACATCCCTCAACCACCATTCAACCAACATCCCTCAACCACCACAACCA
>JAVRFV010000384.1:15000-17500 GCA_032716605.1 Paralithodes platypus
ATAAGAAGGCAAACAAAATAATTGGCTTTATAGGCAGGTCATTTGAGCATAAATCCAAAGACGTTATCCTAACCCTTTACAATTCCTTAGTCCGCCCTCTTCTGGAATACTGCGTTCAATGCTGGTGCCCTTATTACCAAAAAGACATAAACAAGCTAGAACGAGTTCAACGTATAGTTACCAAAATTATACCTAGCCTAAAGAACAAACCATACGAAGAGCGTCTTAGAGAATTAAATCTATTTCCTTTAACCCAGCGCAGATTAAGAGGTGACTTAATTCAAGTGTTCAAAATCATCAAAGGCATCGACAATATGACTGTAGTAAGTACTTCACTATCGACCAATCTAATTACACGCGGGGAAACGGTTGCAAAATTATTGGTAAATCTTTTAACTCACACGAATCTAAGAATTTCTTCTTCAATCGAGTTGTCAACTTGTGGAATGGGCTTCCCCGAGACGTTATAGACTGCAGCACCGTTGATTCATTTAAACTCCGCCTAGACAAATATCTCGCATCAAACCCGCGACTGACTGCGTTTGTAAATGAATAACTTTATTTTATCCTCCCCTCAGTTACTAACCCATCTGTCCCCTACTAACTTCCTAGTCCTGCCACGGACATTAGTTCCAGGGCAGTAGTTCCCTTTCCAATGTTCCCTTACCCACTCTAAACCACTGTTTGGACACTTGATCCTCAGTGTTTTGGAGGACAAGCAGCCTAGAAGGGTCACTAGACCTGTTGTTGCTTGATTTCCTTTGTACTCCTATCACAAACTACTAGAGTAATCCAGTTAACCCTTTCAAGCTCCAATACGCGTTTCTGTTCTGTTTCCGGGCTAATATTAGACGATTTCATTCAGATTAGTAACGGTATATGGAAGTCAAAGGGTTGATTGAGATAGTATTTACCCTTTAAATACCCACAGATCCTTCCTAAGCTGCATAACATCGTCTAATGATAGCCAAAATAAACTGCTAAAACGCGTCAGAGCTTCAAAGGGTTAATATTTCTATAATTTATGAAGAGTAAGCCAGGGAATAGCTGTGGACATGTACAGCCAATTTGCTCTATCCCTTTTTGAGTTACAGAGGATAGAGGTCCTGATTTCTCGCCTACTTACAGCGAATAGACTATAGCTATGCCTCGTAACTCCCTGTAACTCACAAGGTCACACCAGCAGAACATCAATAAACACATTACAGTACACTTGCTACTAAAATATTTCTTTGTATCGATGTTACAAAGTCGATGAAGGAATTCTAGGTATTTGGTATATTGTATGGTACTTGGGGATAGTAGTGATGATAGTGGTGGTGATGGTAGTGATGATGGTGATAGTAGATGGTGGTGGTGATAGTAATGAGGGTGATAGTAGATGGTGGTGATGGTAGTAGTGATGATGTTGGTGATAGTAGTGATGATAGTGATAGTAATGATGGTGATAGTGATGATGATGGTGATGATAGTAGTGATGGTGATGCAGGTAGTGATGATGGTGATAGTAGTGATGATGGTGATAGTAGTGATGATGGTGATAGTAGTGATGATGATGATAGTAGTGATGATGGTGATGATAGTAGAGATGATAGTAGTGATGATGGCGGTGATAGTAGTAATGATGGTGATAATAATGATGATAGTCATACTGATGATGATGGTGGTGATAGTAGTGATGATAGTGGTGGTGATGGTAGTGATGATGGTGATAGTAGATGGTGGTGAGGTGATAGTAGTGGTGGATGTAGTAGTGATGATGTTGGTGATAGTAGTGATGATAGTGATAGTAATGATGGTGATAGTGATGATGATGGTGATAGTAGTGATGATGGTGATAGTAGTGATGATGGTGATAGTAGTGATGATGGTGATGATAGTAGTGATGATGGCGGTGATAGTAGTAATGATGGTGATAATAATGATGGTAGTCATACTGATGATGATGGTGGTGATAGTAGTGATGATGGTGGTGATAATAATGGTGATAGTGATAATAATGGTGATAGTGATGATAGTGATGATAGTAGTGATGATAGTGATAGTAGTGGTGGTTACCCTCCCCTTTAACCTATCGATAATAAATATTATTGTAAATATATGTTATGGCTACCCACTTCCTTATCCATGTACCGGTAATTCATTGTACATTTAAGTCGGTATCACACGAGAGCTTTTATAGTCAACATTCGATAATCAACATTTTTCTGGCAACATTTCTGGAACATTTTGTACTGGTATCGGAAACTAAGACTGATGGTAGATGAATATAGGTGACAGAAAACTATTAAATGTTGATCCCCATAAGCTGCCAGACCAGTGTTGAGGATAAATGTTGAGTGAAAATGCGCTCGTGTGATACCGGCTTTAAAGGGAGTCTCGCGGAAATCCTTATTCATGTAACACTATTTGGTACGAGGGGGGTCCTTTCATGACTTCCCCTGTTTCGCTCCATTAGTTGGGACATTTTAGGACGTTTCACTTCATTAGTTTGACGATA
>JAVRFV010000384.1:20000-27500 GCA_032716605.1 Paralithodes platypus
CTCTCTCCCTCTCCACAATAAGGTCACACCCCCAAAGGTCTTCTCCCCAGCACTCAGAGATCGCCATGAATAATTCGACACCCGTTCATTTGCACCCAACTCACGAAGCAGATATTCTCCCACCTCTGTTTAGTAACTATTGAGGTGTGACCTGGTTCCTGTTAAGGGGGGGATTTCCACTTGAGGGATTTTTTTCTTGACTCCTTTCTCCCTCATGCTTAGCCCCATTGCTTTTCTAATTTTAAGACGTTCGCCCCATTATTTTGACGATTTTAAGAACTTTCGACCCATTTCTGTCAATTTTAAGAACTTTCGTGCCATATAGGTGTCGATTGTATCCTGGCGAGCGATAGCGAGCCTGTAATTTAAGAGGAACCGGCTTTCAGCCGGGAAATTTTTCTACCGAAAAATGTACAAATTTATCTTGAAAGGGGCTCAAGGGGGTGTAATTTTAAGTTTGATGAAAACGTAGGGAACAAACTAAATAGGCCTACCTCCCCTTAAGGGGGGATGGGATACTTATTTAATTTATTTTTTATTATTTTTTTAGTTTCCTTCTCTAGACCTCCATCAAGCCTAAAGCTACACCCCCTAGATCCCCTTTCAAGATAAATGTCTACATTTTTCGGTCGAAAAATGTCCAGGCCGAAGGCCGGTTCCTCTTAAATTACACCTACATTACACGAAAAGTCTTAAGATTGACACAGAAATGGGGCGAAAAGTCTTAAAATCGCCAAACTAATGGGCAGAAGAAGAGTCTCCTAATAATGCTCTCCCAGCTCTGTTCAGCCATTATTGATGTGTGACCTGGTTATCGTGTTAAGGGGCGAGCGTGTGTGAAGATGGCCGTTAATTAATTCAAGGGATACCACTACCTTAAGGGGGGGGGGTGTAGAGTGGTGTTTTTGGTCAATCTATTCATTCATTTATTCAATTTTTTCTTTCCTCGCTAGACCTCCAGCAACCTAAAAATAAATTCATTCATAGTTTCATTTTTTAGTGTCCTCACTAGACCTCTCCATCAACCTTAAAAAAAAAAAAAAAAAAAAAAAAAAAAAATGAAAGGGTATAATTGTGATGGTCTTTACCCTTATAATTGTGATGGTCTTTACCCTTATAATTGTGATTCTTTACCCTTATAATTGTGATGGTCTTTACCCTTATAATTGTGATTCTTTACCCTTATAATTGTGATTCTTTACCCTTATAATTGTGATTCTCTACCCTTATAATTGTGATGGTCTTTACCCTTATAATTGTGATTCTTTACCCTTATAATTGTGATTCTTTACCCTTATAATTGTGATGGTCTTTATCCTTATAATTGTGATTCTTTACCCTTATAATTGTGATGGTCTTTACCCTTATAATTGTGATTCTTTACCCTTATAATTGTGATTCTTTACCCTTATAATTGTGATGGTCTTTACCCTTATAATTGTGATTCTTTACCCTTATAATTGTGATTCTTTACCCTTATAATTGTGATGGTCTTTACCCTTATAATTGTGATTCTTTACCCTTATAATTGTGATTCTTTACCCTTATAATTGTGATTTTTTACCCTTATAATTGTGATTCTTTACCCTTATAATTGTGATTCTTTACCCTTATAATTGTGATGGTCTTTACCCTTATAATTGTGATTCTTTACCCTTATAATTGTGATTCTTTACCCTTATAATTGTGATTCTTTACCCTTATAATTGTGATTCTTTACCCTTATAATTGTGATGGTCTTTACCCTTATAATTGTGATGGTCTTTACCCTTATAATTGTGATGGTCTTTACCCTTATAATTGTTATAATTGTGATGGTCTTTACCCTTATAATTGTGATGGTCTTTACCCTTATAATTGTGATGGTCTTTACCCTTATAATTGTGATGGTCTTTACCCTTATAATTGTGATTCTTTACCCTTATAATTGTGATGGTCTTTACCCTTATAATTGTGATGGTCTTTACCCTTATAATTGTGATTCTTTACCCTTATAATTGTGATTCTTTACCCTTATAATTGATTCTTTACCCTTATAATTGTGATTCTTTACCCTTATAATTGTGATTCTCTACCCTTATAATTGTGATTCTCTACCCTTATAATTGTGATTCTTTACCCTTATAATTGTAATAGTCTTTACCCTTATAAATACGTCACTCACCCTTTCAGTACCGGCGACGTTCTTTTAACTTTATTCTGGCTACTATTAGACGATTTTATTCAGTTTCAGAGGTGCCTCCAACAATTAACAGGCTTCGAACTATATCACTTAACCCTTTTTACCACCACAGATCCTTCATAAGCTGCACAAAACCCTCCAAAAATAGCTAGAATAAGATTAGCAAGACGTCGTCGGAACAGCAGGGGTTAAGGGGGCCCACCTCGTTTTGTTTTCTCTCTCTCTCTCTCTCTCTCTCTCTGGGTTGTATTCATTCGGCCCCATTCAGCCGACTGTTTTGAGATGTTTATCCCCATTCAGGTGTCTATTTTTTCCCGGCGAGCGGTAGCGAGCCAGCGTATTGTTTATAATGTTTTTTTTTTGGTCAGCAGGCTAAATTTGTACATTTTTCGATAGAAAAATGTCTCCGGGGAAGCCGGATTTCTCCATACAATGTTGGCTCGCTATCGCTCGCCAGGAATAAATCGACACACGAAAACAGTAGGCTGAATAGGGCCGAATGGATACAAGCAAGAGAAAGAGAAAACAAGAGATAAAAAGCAGGCCACCCCCCCCCCCCTTAAAGGGATAACATTAGGAATTCTGACGTTGCCGTAACCTTTGCCGCCGCGAAGATCGATGATGAATGCAAGTGCTCCGACCGACCGACCGACCGACCGACCGACCGACCGACCGACCGACAACCTCTCTCATATATTGTATTATTGTGCTTACTGCTTAAGGGAGGAGGGGTGTATTTATTGGCTCATTTATATTCATATTAGTTTTTTTTTTTCCTCCCTGGACCTCCACCAAGCTTTAATAAACACCACACCAAAGCACTCCTTCAAGATAAATTGTACATTTTTCGATAGAAAAAAATGGTACTTGTTATAATATAACTATCTATCTGTGTATCTATCTATCTATCTATCTATCTATCTATCTATCTATCTATCTGTCTGTCTGTCTTTCTATCTATCTATCTGTCTATCTATCTATCTATCTGTGTATTTATCTATCTATCTACCTATCTATCTATCTATCTATCTATCTATCTATCTATCTGTCTATCTATCTATCTATCTATCTATCTATGTGGAGGAGGTTAGTGCGTGTGGCACTTGTTATAATAAAACTATCTATATCTATTCTATCTATATTTATCTATCTATATATCTATCCATGTATAACTCAACTTGACTCGTTTAAGAGGCAGGAATGTGAAATTGAGAAATATGAACGCGCTTCTGGATATTAAATATTCATGCTACAGTGCTAGCGAGAGAGCGAGAGCGAGAGAGAGAGAGAGAGAGAGAGAGATTGAGTGAGTGAGAGTGAGTGAGTGAGTGAGAGAGAGTGAGTGAGTGAGTGAGTGAGTGAGTGAGTGTGAGTGAGTGAGTGTGAGAAAGAGAGAGAGAGAGTGTGACTGAGTGAGTGAGTGAGTGAGTGAGTGAGTGAGTGAGTGAGAGAGAGAGAGAGAGAGAGATAATATGTGTGTGTGTGTGTGTAGCTACTAATCAAGTTACCCTTATATTTATTACCATTAGATAAAATAATTTATCTTTTGCATATATATTCCTTCGTAGATTGTGTTTGACCATATTACCTATTCTGTTTTATGATCACATATTATGATCACATATTATGATCACATATTATGGTCACATATTATGATCACATATTATGCTCACATATTATGATCACATATTATGATCACATATTATGATCACACATTATGATCACACATTATGATCACATATTATGATCACACATTATCACACATTATGATCACATATTATGATCACATATTATGATCACATATGCTCACATATGCTTTCATTAATTTCATTGGAGGTGTTTGGTGTTGTGGTGAAATTAATACAAAAATAGATTATAATGAATTACGAAATATGATCTTCAAAATGTATTGATATAACAAGGTCACTGTCTAATAGTCTTAAGGGGAGATGTCCACTTGAGGGATTTTTTTCTTGACTCCTTTCTCCCTCATGTTTAGCCCCATTGCTTTTCTATTGTTAAGACGTTCGCCCCATTATTTTGACGGTTTTAAGAACTTTCGACCCATTTCTGTCAATTTTAAGACCTTTCGTGCCATTTAGGTGTCGATTTTATCCTGGCGAGCGATAGCGAGCCTGTAATTTAAGAGGAACCGGCTTTCAGCCGGGACATTTTTCTACCGAAAAATGTAAAAATTTATCTTGAAAGGGGGTCAAGGGGGTGTAATCTTAAGCTTGATGGATATCTAGGGACCAAACTAAAAACCTCCCCTTAAGTAAGGGGGTAGTCCTTGATGGTTGGTCTATTTATTTATTTAATCATTTTCAGTTTCCTCGCTATAACTCCATTAAGCTTAAAACAAAAACAAAACTACACCCCCTTTCAAGATAAATTTGTACATTTTTCGGTAGAAAAATGTCCCGGCCGAAGGCCGATTCCATCTAGAATTACAGGCTCGCTATCGCTCGCCAGGACATTTTCGATACCGGTACCTAAATGGCACGAAAGGTCTTAATATTGACCAAGGAAATGCGGCGAAAGGTCTCAAAACCGCCAAACTAATGGGCCGAACGTCTTAAAAATCTCCAAACGACTATGCTAAACATGAGGGAGATGGAGGTCCACAAAGAGCAACTACCTCCCCTTAAACATGAGGGAGATGGAGGTCCACAAAGAGCAACTACCTCCCCTTAAACATGAGGGAGATGGAGGTCCACAAAGAACAACTACCTCCCCCTAAACATAAGAGAGATGGAGGTCCACAAAGAACAACTACCTCCCCCTAAACATAAGAGAGATGGAGGTCCACAAAGAACAACTACCTCCCCTTAAACATAAGGGAGATGGAGGTCCACAAAGAACAACTACCTCCCCCTAAACATAAGAGAGATGGAGGTCCACAAAGAACAACTACCTCCCCCTAAACATAAGGGAGATGGAGGTCCACAAAGAACAACTACCTCCCCCTAAACATAAGGGAGATGGAGGTCCACAAAGAACAACTACCTCCCCCTAAACATAAGGGAGATGGAGGTCCACAAAGAACAACTACCTCCCCCTAAACATAAGAGAGATGGAGGTCCACAAAGAACAACTACCTCCCCCTAAACATAAGAGAGATGGAGGTCCACAAAGAACAACTACCTCCCCCTAAACATAAGGGAGATGGAGGTCCACAAAGAACAACTACCTCCCCCTAAACATATGCGTAAAACCCTTGTTGAAATAGTAGCCACTGGGACTGTTTTCTCATATAGTGTAAGTTCAGTATGTGGTGTCCTGGGTTCGAATCCCCGGAGGACCATAGGTTTTCATACATATCAGTGGGAGTTGTTGGTGTTAGGAACGATATTAGTTAGTATATCTACATTTGCATACGATGGTGGGGGCGCCATGTCTCTATTTCGTGTAAGTAAATATGTAAGTAATATGTAGTGTGTATATATGTGTGCAATATATACTATTTCTGATCATTACAAAAAAAAAAAATATATATATATATATATATATATTTCAATAAGCGCATAGGCGAAGCAGCTTCAGAGATGGGGCTGCTTCGAGCGAGCCATGGGTGGGCAGCCGGGCCTAATGCATCTTGTGAAGGAGAGATGGCGGGGGGGCTGGTTGCAGCTCAAAAACGCTTCACATTACCTCACTCCCCGTTGCATGTACAGTTGAATGTACAGACTATGAGGGAGCAGTTGGAATATTTATAGAAAGAAAATAAACACTACCCAAATACTGTATAACCCGGGTCTGTAGGGTAGACTGAACCAAAAGCGAGTACTTTACTTTACCTATTAGCTTCCTCCAGGGCTGCCAGTAACTTGAGGTCGTCCGCTGAAGGGTCCGGTTTAGCGGCGAGCGCGGCGGCTGCGGCGACCGAAGAGTTGGGGTCACTGTTGTTGTTGAGGAGGTTGTTGTTCTGTAGAGCGCACACCTCGGAGGCGCTCATGGCGGCGGCTAGGGCTTCCGGGGAGGGCGGATGGCCGAAGTTAGAGTCGGTGGAACTCTTACGGGAGCCCCAGAAACTAGAGTCCGAGCTCTTGCGCGAGAGGCTGTAACCGGAATCAGAGCTCTTCCGAGAGAGACAGATACTAGCCTCCGACCCCTTCCGAGAGAGGCTAAAGCTTGCGTCCGAGTTCCTCCTTGAGAAGCTAAACCCGGAGTACGAGCTCTTCCTGGAGGAGCAGATACTGGAGGCCGAGCTCTTGCGACTGCTGGATCGGCTATTTCGTCTGCTACTGCTGGCTTCAGAAGCGGCGTCCGAGACAGCCTCCTCACCCTCACATCTGGGGAGAGAGAGAGAGAGATAGAAAGGGTTAAAAATATATTCATAACTTTTAAAATACTGTACTAATAGTGCATTGTGTGTCCCATACATGATCTTTGATTAATAGATAGATAGATAGATAGATAGATAGATAGATAGATAGATAGACAGCCTCCTCACCCTCAAATCTGGGAAACAGAAATATATGATCTTTGATTAATAGATAGATAGATAGATAGATAGATAGATAGACAGCCTCTTCACCCTCAAATCTGGGAAACAGAAATATATGATCTTTGATTAATACATAGATAGATAGATATATATATATAGATAGATATATACATAGATAGATAGATATAGATAGATAGATATAGATAGATAGATAGATAGATAGATAGATAGATAGATAGGCAGCCTCCTCACCCTCAAACATGGGAAACAGAAATATATGGAGTTAAAACATATTCATAACTTTTAAAATACTATTCACAAATATTTCCTGGTGAACTCTCCCCAAATGACAGAAACGTCAGCCCGATTGCTTTCATTAATTTCGAGTTATAAGAATTTACAGAAAACAAAGGAAAATTAGATACCGGTACCTATTTCTTCATATATATATATATATATATATATATATATATATATATATATATATATATATATATACTGTATATATAGCCAGCGAGAAGTTTAGATACTTAGACGCAAAGTTGGGATGGTAATGATGTAAGTTAGATAGTTCAGAAGTACATAGGACAGCAATGAGAGAGAGAGAGAGAGAGAGAGAGAGAGAGAGAGAGAGAGTGTGTGTGTGAGAGAATACAAAGGAGTACAAAGGAAATCAAGCAACAACAGGTCTAGTGATCCCTCTAGGCTGCTTGTCCTCCAAAACACTGAGGATCAAGTGTCCAAACAGTGGTTTAGAGTGGGTAAGGGAACATTGGCAAGGGAATTACTGCCCTGGAACTAATGTCCGTGGCAGGATTAGGAAGTTAGTAGGGGACAGATGGGATAGCAACTGAGGGAGGATAAAATAAAG
>JAVRFV010000384.1:32500-60345 GCA_032716605.1 Paralithodes platypus
AAAATCACTAAACTAATGGGGCAAACGTCTTAAAATCTCAAAAGCAATGGTGCTAGACATGAGGGAGAAAGGGGTCAAGAAAAAAGTCCCTCAAGTGGAAATCTCCCCTTAATTTGAGTTTCATCCACTCCCTCCTCCCACAACATCCCCTTCAAAGGCAAGCTCAATTTATGCTCATTTTTCTTAGTATTTCAACCCACACACACACAGTCAGTCACTCGCTTTCACTCTCAGACACACATGCACTCACTCACTCACTCTCACACACTCTCTCTCTCTCTCTCCTGTGCAACACGTTTCTTCCAATTTTCTGTATTTAACTAGATCTCTATTCGAATAAGTCTTGACCACCTCGCTTGGATCGTAAGGTCTGTGTAGTCAATGTATCTATGTAAATCTATGCAAAGCTCTCACTCTCATACACCCTCTCTCTCTTTCTCTCACATTCACTCACTCTCGCTCTCTCTCTCTCACACACACACACACACACACACACAGCCCGTAGCCTAGTAGGTAGAGCTCTCGTCTTACACACGAGGGGTCGGGGGTTCAATCCCTGGCCGGGCGGAGACAAATTGGGCTTGTCTCCTTTCATGTGTTAGCCTCAGTTCACCTAGCTGTAAATAGGTACCTGGAATAAGTGGACGACGTTGTGACGTCCCATCTGGGGTTGGCAAAAATGGTACAAGGCGAGATGGGTATCATATGGTTCACCTAAGCTGATGGCTACCTAAGCCTTCGGGCGAGACGGTACCGTCTATAGTGAGAATGGTACCATACAGATCCACCCTAAGCCTTCGTTTCCGATGTCGCCAATTGGCTAAAATACAGACTACACACACATCCACATCCATTCCAACAGTACATAAAACACTTAACATGCATTTCACGCAATACATTCCCAGTTAAGGAGGCCCGATAATAATGAGCTTAGCTCGCATGCATTGCGTGGATTCCCCTTGACGAACAAGTAACTGAGAGTAACACACTCTCTCTCTCCTCTTTCATCCGGCCCCCCCCTTGAGCTGAATACAGGGACATCATCAAAGTAGGACCTTGTATACGGTTGTCACTCCGGGTATCTAACTGGGTATTAAGGGGAGGTTTTTAGTTTGTTTCCTACTCCTCCAGCAATCTTAAAATTTCACCCCCTTGACCCCCTTTCAAGATAAATTTGTAAATTTTTCGGTAGAAAAATGTCCCGGCCAAAGGCCGATTACTCTTAAATTACAGGCTCGCTATCGCCCGCCAGGATAAAATCGACTCCTAAATGGCACGAAAGGTCTTAAAATTGACAGAATGGGTCGGATAATTCTTAAAAATCACCAAACTAATGGGGCGAACGTCTTAAAATCTCAAAAGCAATGGGGCTAAACATGAGGGAGAAAGGGGTCAAGAAAAAAAGTCCCTCAAGTGGAAATCTCCCCTTAAACTATATTATATAGGGAGCTAAATATGGGGGAGGCAGGGGTCCAGAAAAAAAAAAAAACTCCATTGCATAAGAAACTCTCTTAATTCAGGTGCATTATATTACCCTTAAGGGGAGGTATTTAAGGGGAGGTATTTAAGGGGAGGTATTTAAGGGGAGGTATTTAAGGGGAGGTATTTAAGGGGAGGTATTTAAGGGGAGGTATTTAAGGAGAGGTATTTAAGGGCAGGTATTTAGTTTGTTCCCTAGACCTCCATCAAGCTTAAAATTACACCCCCTTGAGTCCCTTTCAAGATAAATTTGTACATTTTTCGGTAGAAAAATGTCCCGGCCGAAGGCCGGTTCCTCTTAAATTACAGGCTCGCTATCGCTCGCCAGGATAAAATCGACACCTGAATGGCACGAAAGGTCTTAATATGGGGTGAAAGTTCTTAACATCGCTAAACTAATGGGGCAAACGTTTTATAATATCAAAAGCAATGGGGCCAAACATGAGGGAGAAAGGGGTCAAGAAAAAAATCCCTCAAGTGGGAAATCTCCCCTTAAGGCGGGTGACCTGCTTTTTGTTATTTCTGTCCTTTTCTCTCTTTCTCTGGCTAGTATCCAGTCGGCCCCATTCAGCCAAGTATTTTAAGACGTTTATCCCCATCTAGGTGTCGATTTCTTCCTGGCGAGCGATAGCGAGCCAGCATTATATGAAGAAATCCGGCTTCGCCGGAGACGTTTTTTATCGAAAAATGTACAAATTTAGCCTGCTGTCAAACAAAAATAAAAAAATATGCTGGCTCGCTACCGCTCACCAGTAAACAATTGACACCTGGATGGGGATAAACGTCTTAAAACAGTAGGCTGAATGGGGCCAAATGGATACAAGGCAGAGAACGATAGAAAAGGACAGAACCAAAACAGGTCACACGCCCCTTAACCTCTTCCGTACCGGCGACGGACGCGTTTGTATGCATATTTGAGCCACTGTTAGACGATTTTATTCAGATTAAAAAGAGTCTCCAGCAATTAACAGGCTTCGCACTATCTCCCTTAACCCTTTTCACTACCACAGATTCCTCTTAACCTCCCAAAAGAACGTCTAAATTTTGCCGGAATAAAACTACAAAAACCTCGCCTGCACAGAAGGGGTTAAAGGGACACAACTTATGCGGGCGACTGTACAAGGAGTGGGAAGATTCTCACTAAAGAGGAGTATGTATATATATTGGTTCCTGGGGGCCGGCACTGGAATCCTGGAATGGCTGGAATCACACGGTAGACTGGAATGCCTAGCCAAATGTCAGTGGGACGCGAGAGAGAGAGAGAGAGAGAGAGAGAGAGAGAGTGAGAGTGAGTGAGTGAGTGAGTGAGTAGAGTGTGGAGTGAGTGATGTGAGTGAGTGATAAGTGGAGTGAGTGAGTGAGGTGAGTGAGTGAGGTGAGTGAGTGAGGGAGTGCTGAGTGAGTGAGTGAGAGTGGGTGAGTGAGTGGGAGTGAGAGAGAGAGAGAGAGAGAGAGAGAGAGAGAGAGAGAGAGAGAGAGAGAGAGAGAGAGAGAGAGAGAGAGAGAGAGAGAGAGAGAGAGAGAGAGAGAGAGAAACAGGTGGGGGAAGGAGAAAGAGATACATAGAGACCAATACAAAAATGTCACACATATTCCCAAACAATACATACACAATTACACAATTACACATAACTACATATTCCCCTTCCAACCCCTACTTGTGACCATTATAAGCCCAATATGTAAATAGTTAATGTATAATGCTGATGGAAGTATGGCTAATCATTTAAGAATGGGCTTGGATGATTAAAGAGCCTAATTATCGAAGCCCATTATTGAATTATTTCCCATAGTTCCATCAGTAGTCTACAATTACTATATATATATATACAGTACATATATATATATATATATATATATATATATATATATATATATATATATATATAAACCAACGCAAAATCAAGAAAATATTAACCCCTTCAGTACCAGGACTTCTTTTTACCTTTGATTGTGGCTATTATTAGACGAGTTTTTGCAGACTAAGGACCTGAGTTACTAGGAAGGTTAATGGAGATCGTATTCACCCATGTGAGACTTATAGGTAGATTACAAACAAACTAAAGAAAATCGTCTAATGGTAACCAGAATATCCAGAAATGTACCTAATGGTGTTGAAGGGGTTAATATAGCAATAATTAACTACAATAATCGCCTAGCCAACCCCTACCAATAAAGATAATGATAAAACAAAACAAAAAACAACATTACCCCACTCTCCCTAACGAAGCCAAAAATAAAAAATAAACAAAAATAAAAAAAATAAAAAAACTCTCCCCATTCTGGTCACTAACGAAGAGAGAAAGTTAGACATGCCCCCTCTCACCCCTCTAGGCTTTTAATTGGCTCCCAGTAGACGATTTTATTCAGCTTAGGAAGAGGGTGTAAGAGTTAAAGGGTTATAATTGAGATAGGGCTAGTGTTCTATTTTGCTACCATTAGTGGAGTTTATTTACTTAAGGCTTTTCGTGTAATTTAGTTGTCGATTTTTGTCCTGGCGAGCCATAGCGAGCCTGATATTAGGAGGAACCTAGACATATTTCTACCGAAAAATGTACAAATATATCTTGTTTTTTTTTTTTTTTTTTTTTTTTTTTGGCCTTCGTTAGGGAGAGTGGAGTCAAGTTTTGTTTTGTTTATTGTTTGATGGTACTCTAGGGAGGAATCAAATAAATATATGACAAAAAATCGACCCCCAAATGAACCATCCCCCCTTAATCACCCCCGTATCAGTGCCAGTCATTCACTCCATTATTTCCTTCATTCCTTCCGCCTGGTTAAGGGGAGGTTTTTAGTTCATTCCCTAGACTTCCATCAAGCTTAAAATTACTCTCCCTAGACCCCCTATCAAGATAAATTTGTACATTTTTCGGTAGAAAAATGTCCCGGCCGAAGGCCGGTTCCCCGTAAATTACAGGCTCGCTATCGCTCGCCAGGAAAAACTCGACACCTAAATAGCACGAATGGTCTTAAAATTGACAGAAATGGGGCGAGGGTTCTTAAAATAGCCAAACTAATGGGGCGAACGTCTTAAAATCTCAAAAGCAATGGGGCTAAACATGAGGGAGAAAGAGGTCCAGAAAAAAATCCTCCAGGTGGAAATCTCCCCCTTAATCAACCCTGTGGTCTCAATTGTTGGAACGGGTTATTAATCACCCCCCCCCCCCCCCACACACACCTGTCAGTTTCAGTTATTTGGGCTTTGTTTACCTTTTGTTTATGCCTCTCTCTCTCTCTCTCTCTCTCTCTCTCTCTCTCTCTCTCTCTCTCTCTCATTTTATTACACTCATCTACCCATTAACTCTATCTCACTCTCACTCTCTCTACCTCTCTCTCTCTCTCTCTCTCTCTCTCTCTCTCTCTCTCTCTCTCTCTACCTCATTTTATTACACTCATCTACCCATTAACTCTATCTCACTCTCACTCTCTCTACCTCTCATTTTATTACACTCATCTACCCATTAACTCTCACTCTCACTCTCTACATATCTCTCTCTTCATTTTATTACACTATTACCATTAAACTCTATCGCACTATCACTCTCTCTACCTCTCTCTCCTCTCTCTCGTCTCTCTCTCTCTCATTTTATTACCTCATCTACCATTATCTCACTCTCACTCTCTCTACCTCTCATTTTATTACACTCATCTACCCATTAACTCTATCTCACTCTCACTCTCTCTACCTCTCTCTCTCTCTCTCTCTCTCTCTCTCTCATTTTATTACACTCATCTACCCATTAACTCTATCTCACTCTCACTCTCTCTACCTCTCATTTATTACACTCATCTACCCATTAACTCTATCTCCCTCTCACTCACTCTCACTCTCTCTCTCTCTCTCTCTACCTCATTTTATTACACTGATCTACCCATTAACTCTATCTCACTCTCACTCCCTCTCTCTCTCTCTCTCTACCTCATTTTATTACACTGATCTACCCATTAACTCTATCTCACTCTCACTCCTCTCTCTCTCTCTCTACCTCATTTTATTACACTCATCTACCCATTAACTCTATCTCACTCTCACTCCCACTCCCTCTCTCTCTCTCTCTACCTCATTTTATTACACTCATCTACCCATTAACTCTATCTCACCTCTCACTCTCTCTCTGAAAACCGACACACCTATATAATTTCCCACCCCACCCAGTTTCACCCCTCACCCCACCTCTCTCTCTCACTCTCTCTCTCTGAAAACCGACACACCTATATAATTTCCGACCCCACCCAGTTTCACCCCTCACCCCACCTCTCTCTCTCTCTCTCTCTCTCTGAAAACCGACACACCTATATCATTTCCGACCCCACCCAGTTTCAGCCCTCACCCCACCTCTCTCTCTCTCTCTCTCTCTCTCTCTAATACTTCCATTTTCCCATATAAATACCTTCAAACTAATTACCCCGAATAGCCTCATTAAATTTAGTCTATAACACTCTAATGACTACTGTATTTGGGTATCCACATAATTATATATAGATGTAATAAAGGAAAACTATACCTGTAAGCCCTTTAACACATCCCCCCCCCCCCCACCCCACACAGCCCCACCCCTTTTATTTCACTCCATAATAAGCTACCTGTATCCCCTCACTGACACGCCCAACTCACATCTCTCGCACTCTCTCTCACAGACACAGACACACACACACCTACCAACCCACCCACCTACACACACACACCTACCAACCCACCCACCTACACACACACACCTACCAACCCACCCACCTACACACCCACCCACCTACACACACACACACCTACCAACCAACCCACCCACACACACACACCTACACACACACACACCTACCAACCCACACACCTACCAACCAACCCACCTACACACACACACCTACCAACCCACCCACCTACACACACACACCTACCAACCCACCCACCTACACACACACACCTACCAACCCACCCACCTACACACACACACATACCAACAAACCCACCTACACCCACACACACACACACCTACCAACCCACCCACCTACACCTACCAACCCACCCACCTACCAACCCACACACCTACACACACACACCTACCAACCCACCCACCTACACACACACACACAAAGTAAGTAAAAGCAGACTCACCTAGACAAAAACATAGACACTCTCTAAACATCAGCCCCACCCATTTGACCCCACCTAGTGTATACACCTTTAACCCCTTCCTGACACACATTATATATATATATATATATATATATATATATATATATATATATATATATATATATACGGTATACAGTACAGTACCCATATAATAGTATTATGTTACCTCCACCAACCGACTTTACTCCTAAACTCAATGAATGAAATCAACAAATACATGTGGCAGTCCAGGGATTCGAACCTAGCACACCGAAATTCAGTGCATTTATCCATTGCGCTACGACGACAGTTATCAAATTATTCTGAGCTGTTTGAAAGACTCGAAATCAGTGACCTCCCCACACGATGTAGCCGAATTATATTATTTAATAATTAGTGTGTCAAACAAAATAGAGCTGCGATTGTTTTAAGGGGAGGTTTTTAGTTTGGTCCGTAGATATCCTTCAAGCTTAAGATTACACCCCCTTGAGCCCCTTTCAAGATAAATTTGTACATTTTTCGGTAGAAAAATGTCCCAGCTGAAAGCCGGTTCCTCTTAAATTACAGGCTCGCTATCGCTCGCCAGGATAAAATCGACACCTAAATGGCATGAAAGGTCTTAAAATTGACAGAAATGGGTCGAAAGTTCTTAAAATCGTCAAACTAATGGGGCGAACGTCTTAAAATTAGAAAAGCAATGGGGCTAAACATGAGTGAGAAAGGAGTCAAGAAAAAAATCCCTCAAGTGGAAATCTCCCCTTAAGGAAAGTGTATGAATGTAACTCAACTCATATAATTGCTTGTGGATAAGTTTAATATAGGCTGTGCGTACTAAAGGGGTCACCCTATATGGATTGGGTAGTGTAATCGATGAGGTGACCCCAATTAGGCTACCTATATACCCCTTACGTGACAAAACACCTTATATCCCTCTCACAGCACAGCACCATATTATTATTATTATTTTTTGTTTTTATGACACACACACACACACACCTTTCAACACACCACCATCCCTCCATTTCATACACCTCACAAGACCACCAACACTCACTACACTAAGCTCTTGACACTACACACCAACTACCACCTACCCACACCATACCCACACCATACCCTAGTTTCCTACACTACAATACTTGCAACAAAACACAACACACACCCCCACACCCCCACCACCACCACAGCTCTCAACACCACCTCCCCCTCCCATACACCCCCCCTCCCACACACCTCTCAACATCCCCCTCCCCACTCTCACTTCCAACACCACCTACCCCTCCCATACACCCCTCCCCCACTCCTCTCAACATCCCCCCTCCACCACCCCCACTCCCACTTCCAACAAACCCCTCCCACCTCCCATACACACCCAATCCCCATCACCACACCACACCTCTCAACATCCCCCACCTACCCCCACCCCCACTCTCACTTCCAACAGCACTTCCCCCTCCCATACACCCCCCTACCCCCCCCCCCCCAACCCTCCGCCCAACAAGATCCGGTGTCACACGTTCCTATAGTCTAGACCTTAACCCTTTCACGCATTTATGAAGCAGAGGTTGCCAGATTAGCAATAAGAAATAAAGTTCTCACTCTTATAATTACCTCTCCAAAATTAGTTTTCTGCCCACAGCTAACTCAAAGACAACTGCAGAGGTTGAAGTAACTAAACTAAAGGTTTCTAAATACCCCTGATGGTAACAAAGGCTTTAAAGTATCCCCAATAGGCTCAACACAGCTAACTCAAAGACAACTGCAGAGGTTGAAGTAACTAAACTAAAGGTTTCTAAATACCCCTGATGGTAACAAAGGCTTTAAAGTATCCCTAATAGGCTCAACACAGCTAACTCAAAGACAACTGCAGAGGTTGAAGTAACTAAACTAAAGGTTTCTAAATACCCCTGATGGTAACAAAGGCTTTAAAGTATCCCTAATAGGCTCAACACAGCTAACTCAAAGACAACTGCAGAGGTTGAAGTAACTAAACTAAAGGTTTCTAAATACCCCTGATGGTAACAAAGGCTTTAAAGTATCCCTAATAGGCTCAACACAGCTAACTCAAAGACAACTGCAGAGGTTGAAGTAACTAAACTAAAGGTTTCTAAATACCCCTGATGGTAACAAAGGCTTTAAAGTATCCCCGATAGGCTCAACACAGCTAACTCAAAGACAACTGCAGAGGTTGAAGTAACTAAACTAAAGGTTTCTAAATACCCCTGATGGTAACAAAGGCTTTAAAGTATCCCTAATAGGCTCAACACAGCTAACTCAAAGACAACTGCAGAGTTGAAGTAACTAAACTAAAGGTTTCTAAATACCCCTGATGGTAACAAAGGCTTTAAAGTATCCCCAATAGGCTCAACACAGTTAACTCAAAGACAACTGCAGAGGTTGAAGTAACTAAACTAAAAGTTTCTAAATACCCCTGATGGTAACAAAGGCTTTAAAGTATCCCCAATAGGCTCAACACAGCTAACTCAAAGACAACTGCAGAGGTTGAAGTACCGGTAACTAAACTAAAGGTTTCTAAATACCCCTGATGGTAACAAAGGCTTTAAAGTATCCCCAATAGGCTCAACACAGCTAACTCAAAGACAACTGCAGAGGTTGAAGTAACTAAACTAAAGGTTTCTAAATACCCCTGATGGTAACAAAGGCTTTAAAGTATCCCTAATAGGCTCAACACAGCTAACTTAAAGACAACTGCAGAGGTTGAAGTAACTAAACTAAAGGTTTCTAAATACCCCTGATGGTAACAAAGGCTTTAAAGTATCCCCAATAGGCTCAACACAGCTAACTCAAAGACAACTGCAGAGGTTGAAGTAACTAAACTAAAAGTTTCTAAATACCCCTGATGGTAACAAAGGCTTTAAAGTATCCCCAATAGGCTCAACACAGCTAACTCAAAGACAACTGCAGAGGTTGAAGTACCGGTAACTAAACTAAAGGTTTCTAAATACCCCTGATGGTAACAAAGGCTTTAAAGTATCCCCAATAGGCTCAACACAGCTAACTCAAAGACAACTGCAGAGGTTGAAGTAACTAAACTAAAGGTTTCTAAATACCCCTGATGGTAACAAAGGCTTTAAAGTATCCCCAATAGGCTCAACACAGCTAACTCAAAGACAACTGCAGAGGTTGAAGTAACTAAACTAAAGGTTTCTAAATACCCCGGTAACAAAGGCTTTAAAGTATCCCCAATAGGCTCAAAATCGCGTCATATGTCGGAGAGGGTTAATTACTTAATGGATAAAGAGTGGCTCGGGTCGGCTGTTCGTTTGGTAGCCAACTCAGGTGAAAGGGGCGGGGTTTTAGCTTTTAAGGCCACTACAATTACCAACAAGATAAAACAAAAAACACCAACACCACAACAGTCACAGCTACCAACAACACAACTACTAACATCACAATTACCAACACCACTTCTACCAACACCACTTCTACCAACACCACAAGTCACAGCTACCAACAACACAACTACTAACATCACAATTACCAACATTACCACACAACATACGAACTGCCAACATCACAACACACAACTACCAACAACACAACTACATACACAATATAAGTCACAATTACCAACAACAAAATAGTCACAACTACCAACACCACCGCACCACATCAAAAGCCTTAACATCACAACTACCAACACCACCACACCACACCAAAACCCTTAACATCACAACTACCAACACCATCATCCCAACCAACTGCCAACACCCCTTCCAACACCCCTACTTCCCCTGCCTGCATAACACCTACCAACCCCCCCCCCCTGACAACACAAGCCGGCGGTGTCACGTTCCTAGGCCTTGATTACTTAATGGATAGAGAGCGGACAGGGATGGCGATTCAGGACAACAACACAGAAGGAGGAGGAGGAGGAGGAGTACAAAGGAGTACAAAGGAAATCAAGCAACAACAGATCTAGTGACCCTTCTAGGTTGCTGGTCCTCCAAAACACTGAGGATCAAGTGTCCAAACAGTGGTTTAGAGTGGGTAAGGGAACATTGGAAAGGGAAATACTGCCCTGGAACTAATGTCCGTGGCAGGATTAGGAAGTTAGTAGGGGACAGATGGGTTAGTAACTGAGGGGGGGATAAAATAAAGTTATTCATTTACAAACGCAGTCAGTCGCGGGTTTGATGCGAGATATTTGTCTAGGCGGAGTTTAAATGAATCAACGGTGATGCAGTCTATAACGTTTCGGGGAAGCCCATTCCACAAGTTGACAACTCGATTGAAGAAGAAATTCTTAGATTCGTGTGAGTTAAAAGATTTACCAATAATTTTGCAACCGTTTCCCCGTGTGTAATTAGATTGGTCGATAGTGAAGTACTTACTACAGTTCATATTGTCGATGCCTTTGATGATTTTGAACACTTGAATTAAGTCACCTCTTAATCTGCGCTGGGTTAAAGGAAATAGATTTAATTCTCTAAGACGCTCTTGCTCTTCGTATGGTTTGTTCTTTAGGCTAGGTATCATTTTGGTAACTCTACGTTGAACTCGTTCTAGCTTGTTTATATCTTTTTGGTAATAAGGGCACCAGGATTGAACGCAGTATTCCAGAAGAGGGCGGACTAATGAATTGTAAAGGGTTAGGATAACTTCTTTGGATTTATGCTCAAATGACCTGCCTATAAAGCCAATTATTTTGTTTGCCTTCTTAACAACTTCTGAACATTGTTGACTCGGTTTTAGGTTACTCGATATTGTTACTCCCAGATCGGTTTCTCTGTTTACATTCTTAAGCTGAGTGCCATTCATCGAATAGTTTGCTTTCTCATTTAGGTATCCGATATGTAGTACTTTACATTTATCCGCATTGAAACTCATTTGCCAAATTTGGGCCCAACATGACAATTTATCTAGATTGTGTTGCATATCGTCAACTTGTTCTTTTGAGAGTACGCTATTTGCAATTTTTGTATCGTCAGCAAATTTTGAGATTGTACAGGTGAGACCCTCATCTATGTCGTTGATGTAAATTAGAAAGAGAATTGGTCCTAGTACCGATCCCTGGGGTACCCCGCTACTTACATTGGTCCATTTTGATGCCTTACCGTTTATGACTACTCTTTGCTTTCTGTCGCTGAGCCAATTTTCTATCCATTTCAACACACCGTCTTGTATTCCATGCGCTTTTAGTTTTAGCAGTAAACGTTTGTGGGGAACTTTGTCAAAGGCCTTTTGAAAATCAAGGTATATAATATCTACAGCTTTACTCTCATCGTAGAGGTTGAGGATATCGTGGAAGAAGTCTAAGAGGTTTGTTAAACAGGAACGTTTTTTACGAAAGCCGTGTTGAGTATCTTTAAGTATGTTATTTTCCTCTAAGTGATTTACGAGTCTGTCTCGTATGACCGTTTCTAGCATTTTACATACAACTGAGGTTAAGCTAATTGGACGATAGTTACTGGGTAGGGATTTGCTGCCTTTTTTGAATATCGGTGTTACGTTGGCTAGCTTCCACTGATCGGGCATAGTTCCAGACTGCAAGGATTTATTGAATAGTAATGTCAGTGGTTTAGAGAGCTCATCCTTAGCTTCCTTTAGAACTCTAGGCGAGATTGTATCAGGTCCAGGCGTTTTATTTACCTTGAGTTTATCTAAACAATTCAATACTTCTCTCTCTGTAACGGTGATATTGCTTAGAACATCTGAATTATCAATCTGAATCGGCGATGGTGTAGGGATATCACTGAGGTCTTCTGTTGTAAAAACTGATGCAAAGAAGGTATTGAGGGCATTACTCATTTGTTCTTCGTCTTTGGTGTATTCTCCATTTTCATCGACTAACGGTCCAACAGTTGAAGTAACAACTTTTTTCTTTCTGATATAACTATAGAATTCTTTCGGGTTTGTTTTACTTTGATTCGCAATATGTAACTCTAAGGTCTTTTTACTTTGCTTAATTAACTTTTTGGCTTTGCGTCGTAGCTCTACAAATTTCAGCCGTTCTTCGTCATTTTGTGAGGATTTTAATCTATCATTAGCACATTTTTTAGCAAGCAGGCAGTTTGAAATATCTTTATTCCACCATTTGGGCTTATTATTATGGCCTGGACGCCGAGTTTTTGATGGTATGCAGTCTTGCACTGCTTTTAGGTAAGTGGCTTCGAATAACTTCCAAGATGTATTTATGTCGTTATTGTTAATTAAAAAGCTCCAGTCAGTTTCTTTAAACATAGCTCTAAGTTTATGGAAGTTTGCTTTCTTGAAATTAGGGACTTTTTCGATGCTACTATTTGGTTCGTTACTAGTAAACTTTAAAGTGAAAGTTATCGTACGATGGTCGCTGTTACTGAATTCATCACCAACATTCAAATTCTCTATTAATTCTTCTTTTGTTGCAAGTACAATGTCAAGAACGTTATTACCACGGGAGGAGGAGGAGGAGGAGGAGGAGGAGGAGGAGGAGGAGGAGGAGGAGGAGGAGGAGGAGGAGGAGGAGGAGGAGGAGGAGGAGGGAGGGACAACTTTAGTATAATAGTATGTCATGGCCTTCAGCAAAAACGTTCTCCAGGCTACTACTACTACTACTACTACTACTACTACTACTAACAAAACATTCTCCAGGCTACTACTACTACTACTACTACTACTACTACTACTTTTTTGTTTTTTTTTACTACTACTACTACTACTACTACTACTACTATTTTTTTTTTTTTTTTACTACTACTAACAAAACGTTCTCCAGGCTACTACTACTACTACTTTTTTGTTTTTTTTTACTACTACTACTACTACTACTACTACTACTACTACTATTTTTTTTTTTTTTTTACTACTACTAACAAAACGTTCTCCAGGCTACTACTACTACTACTACTACTACTACTACTACTAACAAAAAACGTCTTCCCAGACATCCGTCAAACTAAAAAAATACCCGCAAAATATCCCCTTCAAGGTAAATTTGTACATTTTTCGATGAAAAATGTCCAGCCGAAGGTCGATTTCTTCTAACTTACAGGCTCGCTGGTGAAGCGCCTTTTTATCGCCAAACAAACGGGTTGAAACGTCTTAAAATCTCCAAACTAATGGAGTGAAGCTGGGGGGAGGATCAAAAAGCCCCCCTCGGACCAAATATTGTTAAGGGGGAGGTACTCGCTTTTTCTGGACCCCCTTCTCCCTCATGTTTAGCATATTAGTTTTGACATTTTAAGACGTTATTTCCGTTAGTTTGGCGATATTGAGACCTTTCGCCCCATTTCTTTGTCAATATTAAGACCTTTCGTGCCATTTAGGTGTTGATTTTTCTCCTGGCGAGCGATAGCGAGCCTGTAATTTTAGAAGGAACCGACCCTACCGAAAAATGTACAAATTTATCTTGAAAGGGGGTCTAAGGGGTGGTATTTTAAAGCTTTGTAGCGAGGAAACTAAAAAAAAAAAAAAATATATATATATATATATATATATATATATATATATATATATATAGGTAAATATAAAGTTCCCCCCCCAAAAAAAAACAAGGACTACCCCCTTAAGGGGAGATTTCCACTTGAGGGATTTTTCTCTTGACTCCTTTCTCCCTCATGTTTAGCCCCATTTGTTTTCTAATTGTAAGTCGTTCGCCCCATTATTTTGACGATTTTAAGAACTTTCGACCCATTGCTGTCAATTTTAAGACCTTTCGTGCCATTTAGGTGTCGATTTTATCCTGGCGAGCGATAGCGAGCCTGTAATTTAAGAGGAACCGGCTTTCAGCCGGGAAATTTTTCTACCGCAAAATGTACAAATTTATCTTGAAAGGGACTCAAGGGGGTGTAATCTTAAGCTTGATGGACATCTAGGGACCAAACTAAAAACCTCCCCTTAATGTTTCAATAACTACAGATAGTTATTACCTGTGTAACTATTACCTGTGTAACTATTACCTGTGTAACTATTACCTGTGTAACTATTACCTGTGTAACTATTACCTGTGTAACTATTACCTGTGTAACTATTACCTGTGTAACTATTACCTGTGTAACTATTACCTGTGTAACTATTACCTGTGTAACTATTACCTGTGTAACTATTACCTGTGTAACTATTACCTGTGTAACTATTACCTGTGTAACTATTACCTGTGTAACTATTACCTGTGTAACTATTACCTGTGTAACTATTACCTGTGTAACTATTACCTGTGCAACTATTACCTGTGCAACTATTACCTGTGTAACTATTACCTGTGTAACTATTACCTGTGTAACTATTACCTGTGTAACTATTACCTGTGTAACTATTACCTGTGTAACTATTACCTGTGTAACTATTACCTGTGTAACTATTACCTGTGTAACTATTACCTGTGTAACTATTACCTGTGTAACTATTACCTGTGTAACTATTACCTGTGTAACTATTACCTGTGTAACTATTACCTGTGTAACTATTACCTGTGTAACTATTACCTGTGTAACTATTACCTGTGTAACTATTACCTGTGTAACTATTACCTGTGTAACTATTACCTGTGTAACTATTACCTGTGTAACTATTACCTGTGTAACTATTACCTGTGTAACTATTACCTGTGTAACTATTACCTGTGTAACTATTACCTGTGTAACTATTACCTGTGTAACTATTACCTGTGTAACTATTACCTGTGTAACTATTACCTGTGTAACTATTACCTGTGTAACTATTACCTGTGTAACTATTACCTGTGTAACTATTACCTGTGTAACTATTACCTGTGTAACTATTACCTGTGTAACTATTACCTGTGTAACTATTACCTGTGTAACTATTACCTGTGTAACTATTACCTGTGTAACTATTACCTGTGTAACTATTACCTGTGTAACTATTACCTGTGTAACTATTACCTGTGTAACTATTACCTGTGTAACTATTACCTGTGTAACTATTACCTGTGTAACTATTACCTGTGTAACTATTACCTGTGTAACTATTACCTGTGTAACTATTACCAGTGTAACTATTACCTGTGTAACTATTACCTGTGTAACTATTACCTGTGTAACTATTACCTGTGTAACTATTACCTGTGCAACTATTACCTGTGTAACTATTACCTGTGTAACTATTACCTGTGTAACTATTACCTGTGTAACTATTACCTGTGAAACTATTACCTGTGTAACTATTACCTGTGTAACTATTACCTGTGTAACTATTACCTGTGTAACTATATTACCAGTGTAACTATTACCAGTGTAACTATTACCTGTGTAACTATTACCTGTGTAACTATTACCTGTGTAACTATTACCTGTGTAACTATTACCTGTGTAACTATTACCTGTGTAACTATTACCTGTGTAACTATTACCAGTGTAACTATTACCAGTGTAACTATTACCTGTGTAACTATTACCTGTGTAACTATTACCTGTGTAACTATTACCTGTGTAACTATTACCTGTGTAACTATTACCTGTGTAACTATTACCTGTGTAACTATTACCTGTGTAACTATTACTAGTGTAACTATTACCTGTGTAACTATTACCTGTGTAACTATTACCAGTGTAACTATTACCTGTGTATCTATTACTTGTGTAACTATTACCAGTGTAATTATTACCTGTGTAACTATTACCTGTGTAACTATTACCTGTGTAACTATTTCCTGTGTACTTATTACCTGTGTTAGTATTACCTGTGTAACTATTACCTGTGTAACTATTACCTGTGTAAATATTACCTGTGTAACTATTACCTGTGGTATTACCTGTGTAACTATTACCTGTGTAACTATTACCTGTGTAACTATTACCAGTGTACTATACCTGTGTAACTATTACCTGTGTAACTATTACCAGTGTAACTATTACCTGTGTAACTATTACCTGTGTAACTATTACCTGTGTAACTATTACCAGTGTAACTATTACCTGTGTAACTATTACCTGTGTAACTATTACCTGTGTAACTATTACCTGTGTAACTATTACCTGTGTAACTATTACCTGTGTAACTATTACCAGTAACTATTACCTGTGTAACTATTACCTGTGTAACTATTACCTGTGTAACTATTACCTGTGTAACTATTACCTGTGTAACTATTACCTGTGTAACTATTACCAGTGTAACTATTACCTGTGTAACTATTACCTGTGTAACTATTACCAGTGTAACTATTACCTGTGTAACTATTACCTGTGTAACTATTACCTGTGTAACTATTACCTGTGTAACTATTACCAGTGTAACTATTACCTGTGTAACTATTACCTGTGTAACTATTACCTGTGTAACTATTACCTGTGTAACTATTACCTGTGTAACTATTACCTGTGTAACTATTACCAGTGTAACTATTACCTGTGTAACTATTACCTGTGTAACTATTACCTGTGTAACTATTACCTGTGTAACGATTACCTGTGTAACGATTACCTGTGTAACGATTACCTGTGTAACTATTACCTGTGTAACGATTACCTGTGTAACTATTACCTGTGTAACTATTACCTGTGTAACTATTACCTGTGTAACTATTACCTGTGTAACTATTACCTGTGTAACTACCAGTGTAACTATTACCAGTGTAACTATTACCTGTGTAACTATTACCTGTGTAACTATTACCTGTGTAACTATTACCTGTGAAACTATTACCTGTGTAACTATTACCTGTGTAACTATTACCTGTGTAACTATTACCAGTGTAACTATTACCAGTGTAACTATTACCTGTGTAACTATTACCTGTGTAACTATTACCTGTGTAACTATTACCTGTGTAACTATTACCTGTGTACTATACCTGTGTAACTATTACCTGTGTACTATTACCTGTGTAACTATTACCAGTGTAACTATTACCTGTGTAACTATTACCTGTGTAACTATTACCAGTGTAACTATTACCTGTGTAACTATTACCTGTGTAACTATTACCTGTGTAACTATTACCTGTGTAACTATTACCTGTGTAACTATTACCTGTGTAACTATTACCTGTAACTATTACCTGTAACTATTACCTGTGTAACTATTACCTGTGTAACTATTACCTGTGTAACTATTACCAGTGTAACTATTACCTGTGTAACTATTACCTGTGTAACTATTACCTGTGTAACTATTACCTGTGTAACTATTACCTGTGTAACGATTACCTGTGTAACGATTACCTGTGTAACTATTACCTGTGTAACTATTACCTGTGTAACGATTACCTGTGTAACGATACCTGTGTAACTATTACCTGTGTAACTATTACCTGTGTAACTATTACCTGTGTAACTATTACCTGTGTAACTATTACCAGTGTAACTATTACCTGTGTAACTATTACCTGTGTAACTATTACCAGTGTAACTATTACCTGTGTAACTATTACCTGTGTAACTATTACCTGTAACTATTACCTGTGTAACTATTACCTTGTAACTATTACCTGTGTAACTATTACCTGTGAACTATTACCTGTGTAACTATTACCTGTGTAACTATTACCTGTGTAACTATTACCAGTGTAACTATTACCATGTACTATTACCTGTTAACTATTACCTGTGTAACTATTACCTGTGTAACTATTACCTGTGTAACTATTACCATGTAACTATTACCTGTGTAACTATTACCAGTGTAACTATTACCTGTGTAACTATTACCTGTGTAACTATTACCTGTGTAACTATTACCTGTAACTATTACCTGTGTAACTATTACCTGTGTAACTATTACCTGTGTAACTATTACCTGTGTACTATTACCTGTGTAACTATTACCTGTGTAACTATTACCTGTGTAACTATTACCTGTGTAACTATTACCTGTAACTATTACCAGTGTAACTATTACCTGTAACTATTACCAGTGTAACTATTACCTGTGTAACTATTACCTGTGTAACTATTACTGTGTAACTATTACCTGTGTAACTATTACCTGTGTAACTATTACCTGTGTAACTATTACCTGTGTAACTATTACCTGTGTAACTATTACCTGTGTAACTATTACCTGTGTAACTATTACCTGTGTAACTATTACCCGTTTAACTATTACCTGTGTAACTATTACCTGTGTAACTATTACCTGTGTAACTATTACCTGTGTAACTATTACCTGTGTAACTATTACCAGTGTAACTATTACCTGTGTAACTATTACCAGTGTAACTATTACCTGTGTAACTATTACCTGTGTAACTATTACCTGTGTAACTATTACCTGTGTAACTATTACCTGTGTAACTATTACCTGTGTAACTATTACTTGTAACTATTACCTGTGTAACTATTACCATTGTAACTATTACCTGTGTAACTATTACCTGTGTAACTATTACCTGTGTACTATTACCTGTGTAACTATTACCTGTGTAACTATTACCAGTGTAACTATTACCTGTGTAACTATTACCTGTGTAACTATTACCAGTGTAACTATTACCTGTGTAACTATTACCTGTGTAACTATTACCTGTGTAACTATTACCAGTGTAACTATTACCTGTGTAACTATTACCTGTGTAACTATTACCTGTGTAACTATTACCTGTGTAACTATTACCTGTGTAACTATTACCTGTGTAACTATTACCTGTGTAACTATTACCTGTGTAACTATTACCTGTGTAACTATTACCGTAATGGAACACTGATACCTTAATCCTCCATTAACTGGGGATTATAGGAACACACCCACGCTCACATAAGACACACACACATATACACACACACGCACACACATACATACATACATAAAGGCAGACAGACACACACAGACACAGGCACAGACACAGACATTCAGAGAGAAAAACACACACACACACACACCATAACAAAATTCACATAAAATAGCATTAAAGTATAGAAGCTAACACACACACACACACACACACACACACACACACTCTCACTCTCTCCCCCCCCCCCCCCCCCCCCCCCCCCACACCCACACACTCTTTCAGATCCGAACAATTAAAACTCTAATATTCCCTCCAGTAATTCACCCGCTCCGGCCGGCCCTTTAAACCCTCGGCAGTCCGGCCTTGTATCGCCAACCAAGGCATTATTGGCTTTGTACAGGCGCTGACAAAAATCATGGCCCACCTTCAGTCCCGTACTTCGGTCAAATCTAACATAGCCGACCCAAAAAAAAATAAAAAAAAAAAAAAAAAAATATATCTAATATAATAATATATAATAATATAAATATAATATATATATATATATATATATATATTCATTATCCAAATACAGTAACTTGCCTAAAACAGTAATTTTTATGAGAACAAGTTTATAGTTTAGTTTGTCCAAATATCCATATACAGGTAGGCTAGGTACTACTTTCATACCATTGCTTCTGTTTCTGTAGCTACCCAAATGTCATGTTGGGCATTATTGACATTAGTGATACCGGTATAATAGTTGAAGGGAGAGATATCGACTTGAGGGATTTTTTTCTGGACCCCTTTCTCCCTCATGTTTAGTCCCATTGCTTTTGAGATTTTAAGACAGTCGCCCCATTAGTTTGGCGATTTTAAGAACTTTCGCTCCACTTCCGTCAATTTTAAGACCTTTCGTGCAATTTAGGTGTCGATTTTATCCTGGCGAGCGATAGCGAGCCTGTAATTTAAGAGGAACCGGCTTTCAGCCGGGAAATTTTTCTATCGAAAAATGTACAAATTTATCTTGAAAGGTGCTCAAGGGGGTGTAATCTTAAGTTTGATGGACATCTAGGGACCAAACTAAAAACCTCCCCTTAAGTATGTACAGTAACTCATACAAATTCGTGGACCTTACTTATTTCTAAGTATCCAAGTATATCTCTGGACACGCATTTACGAATACCATTTTCTATACATCAATTACAAAACAATAAATTGTATATATTGATTAGCAAGTTGTATCTAAAAAATCAATCCGGAGTGTTATAATGGCATGCAGAAAAAGATAGGGGTCCACGAGTGTTTAGAAGTAGTGTACAGTGGCGCTAATAAGTCATGTCCCAGCTCTCATTACGTTTGCCTTGCTCTGTGCTGTATTAATGTTTGCCAGATGTTGGATAGGGTGGGTAAGTGTGGCGCTAATAAGTCATGTCCCAGCTGTCATTACGTTTGCCTTGCTCTGTGCTGTATTAATGTTTGCCAGATGTTGGATAGGGTGGGTAAGTGTAGCGCTAATAAGTCATGTCCCAGCTGTCATTACGTTTGCCTTGCTCTGTGCTGTATTAATGTCTGTCAGATGTTGGATAGGGTGGGTAAGTGTGGCGCTAATAAGTCATGTCTCAGCTGTCATTACGTTTGCCTTGCTCTGTGCTGTATTAATGTTTGCCAGATGTTGGATAGGGTGGGTAAGTGTAGCGCTAATAAGTCATGTCCCAGCTCTCATTACGTTTGCCTTGCTCTGTGCTGTATTAATGTCTGTCAGATGTTGGATAGGGTGGGTAAGTGTGGCGCTAATAAGTCATGTCTCAGCTGTCATTACGTTTGACTCGCTCTGTGCTGTATTAATGTTTGCCAGATGTTGGATAGGGTGGGTAAGTGTGGCGCTAATAAGTCATGTCCCAGCTGTCATTACGTTTGCCTTGCTCTGTGCTGTATTAATGTCTGTCAGATGTTGGATAGGGTGGGTAAGTGTGGCGCTAATAAGTCATGTCTCAGCTGTCATTACGTTTGCCTTGCTCTGTGCTGTATTAATGTTTGCCAGATGTTGGCTAGGGTGGGTAAGTGTAGCGCTAATAAGTCATGTCTCAGCTGTCATTACGTTTGCCTTGCTCTGTGCTGTATTAATGTCTGTCAGATGTTGGATAGGGTGGGTAAGTGTAGCGCTAATAAGTCATGTCTCAGCTGTCATTACGTTTGCCTTGCTCTGTGCTGTATTAATGTTTGCCAGATGTTGGATAGGGTGGGTAAGTGTAGCGCTAATAAGTCATGTCTCAGCTGTCATTACGTTTGCCTTGCTCTGTGCTGTATTAATGTCTGTCAGATGTTGGATAGGGTGGGTAAGTGTGGCGCTAATAAGTCATGTCTCAGCTGTCATTACGTTTGACTCGCTCTGTGCTGTATTAATGTTTGCCAGATGTTGGATAGGGTGGGTAAGTGTAGCGCTAATAAGTCATGTCTCAGCTGTCATTACGTTTGCCTCGCTCTGTGCTGTATTAATGTCTGTCAGATGTTGGATAGGGTGGGTAAGTGTGGCGCTAATAAGTCATGTCTCAGCTGTCATTACGTTTGCCTTGCTCTGTGCTGTATTAATGTCTGTCAGATGTTGGATAGGGTGGGTAAGTGTAGCGCTAATAAGTCATGTCTCAGCTGTCATTACGTTTGCCTCGCTCTGTGCTGTATTAATGTCTGTCAGATCTTGGATAGGGTGGGTAAGTGTAGCGCTAATAAGTCATGTCTCAGCTGTCATTACGTTTGCTTTGCTCTGTGCTGCATTAATGTCTGTCAGATGTTGGATAGGGTGGGTAAGTGTAGCGCTAATAAGTCATGTCTCAGCGGTCATTACGTTTGCCTCGCTCTGTGCTGTATTAATGTCTGGCAGATGTTGGATAGGGTGGGTAAGTGTAGCGCTAATAAGTCATGTCCCAGCTGTCATTACGTTTGACTCGCTCTGTGCTGTATTAATGTTTGCCAGATGTTGGATAGGGTGGGTAAGTGTAGCGCTAATAAGTCATGTCTCAGCTGTCATTACGTTTGCCTTGCTCTGTGCTGTATTAATGTCTGTCAGATGTTAGATAGGGTGGGTAAGTGTAGCGCTAATAAGTCATGTCTCAGCTCTCATTACGTTTGCCTTGCTCTGTGCTGTATTAATGTCTGTCAGATGTTGGATAGGGTGGGTAAGTGTGGCGCTAATAAGTCATGTCTCAGCTGTCATTACGTTTGCCTCGCTCTGTGCTGTATTAATGTCTGTCAGATCTTGGATAGGGTGGGTAAGTGTGGCGCTAATAAGTCATGTCCCAGCTGTCATTACGTTTGCCTTGCTCTGTGCTGTATTAATGTCTGTCAGATGTTGGATAGGGTGGGTAAGTGTAGCGCTAATAAGTCATGTCTCAGCTGTCATTACGTTTGCCTTGCTCTGTGCTGTATTAATGTCTGTCAGATGTTGGATAGGGTGGGTAAGTGTAGCGCTAATAAGTCATGTCTCAGCTGTCATTACGTTTCTTTGCTCTGTGCTGTATTAATGTCTGTCAGATGTTGGATAGGGTGGGTAAGTGTAGCGCTAATAAGTCATGTCCCAGCTGTCATTACGTTTGCCTTGCTCTGTGCTGTATTAATGTCTGGCAGATGTTGGATAGGGTGGGTAAGTGTGGCGCTAATAAGTCATGTCTCAGCTCTCATTACGTTTGCCTTGCTCTGTGCTGTATTAATGTCTGTCAGATGTTGGATAGGGTGGGTAAGTGTAGCGCTAATAAGTCATGTCTCAGCTGTCATTACGTTTGCCTTGCTCTGTGCTGTATTAATGTCTGTCAGATGTTGGATAGGGTGGGTAAGTGTGGCGCTAATAAGTCATGTCCCAGCTGTCATTACGTTTGCCTTGCTCTGTGCTGTATTAATGTTTGCCAGATGTTGGATAGGGTGGGTACGGTGGCGCTAATAAGTCATGTCCCAGCTCTCATTACGTTTGCCTTGCTCTGTGCTGTATTAATGTCTGTCAGATCTTGGATAGGGTGGGTAAGTGTGGCACTAATAAGTCATGTCCCAGCTGTCATTACGTTTGCCTCGCTCTGTGTTGTATTAATGTCTGTCAGATGTTGGATAGGGTGGGTAAGTGTAGCGCTAATAAGTCATCTCCCAGCTGCCATTACGTTTGCCTTGCTCTGTGCTGTATTAATGTCTGTCAGATGTTGGATAGGGTGGGTAAGTGTAGCGCTAATAAGTCATGTCTCAGCTGTCATTACGTTTGCCTCGCTCTGTGCTGTATTAATGTCTGTCAGATGTTGGATAGGGTGGGTAAGTGTAGCGCTAATAAGTCATGTCTCAGCTGTCATTACGTTTGCCTTGCTCTGTGCTGTATTAATGTCTGTCAGATGTTGGATAGGGTGGGTAAGTGTGGCGCTAATAAGTCATGTCCCAGCTGTCATTACGTTTGCCTTGCTCTGTGCTGTATTAATGTCTGTCAGATGTTGGATAGGGTGGGTAAGTGTAGCGCTAATAAGTCATGTCTCAGCTGTCATTACGTTTGCCTCGCTCTGTGCTGTATTATGTCTGTCAGATGTTGGATAGGGTGGGTAAGTGTAGCGCTAATAAGTCATGTCTCAGCTGTCATTACGTTTGCCTCGCTCTGTGCTGTATTAATGTCTGTCAGATGTTGGATAGGGTGGGTAAGTGTGGCGCTAATAAGTCATGTCCCAGCTCTCATTACGTTTGACTCGCTCTGTACTGTATTAATGTCTGTCAGATGTTGGATAGGGTGGGTAAGTGTAGCGCTAATAAGTCATGTCTCAGCTCTCATTACGTTTGCCTTGCTCTGTGCTGTATTAATGTCTATCAGATGTTGGATAGGGTGGGTAAGTGTAGCGCTAATATCAAGTCATGTCCCAGCTGTCATTACGTTTGCCTCGCTCTGTGCTGTATTAAGGTCTGTCAGATGTTGGATAGGGTGGGTAAGTGTGGCGCTAATAAGTCATGTCTCAGCTGTCATTACGTTTGACTCGCTCTGTGCTGTATTAATGTCTGTCAGATGTTGGATAGGGTGGGAAAGTGTAGCACTAATAAGTCATGTCCCAGCTCTCATTACGTTTGCCTCGCTCTGTACTGTATTAATGTCTGTCAGATGTTGGATAGGGTGGGTAAGTGTGGCGCTAATAAGTCATGTCTCAGCTGTCATTACGTTTGCCTCGCTCTGTACTGTATTAATGTCTGTCAGATGTTGAATAGGGTGAGTAAGTGTAGCACTAATAAGTCATGTCTCAGCTGTCATTACGTTTGGCTGGCTCTGTACTGTATTAATGTCTGTCAGATGTTGGATAGGGTGGTAAGTGTGGCGCTAATAAGTCATGTCCCAGCTCTCATTACGTTTGACTCGCTCTGTACTGTATTAATGTCTGGCAGATGTTGGATAGGGTGGGTAAGTGTAGCACTAATAAGTCATGTCCCAGCTGTCATTACGTTTGGCTCGCTCTGTACTGTATTAATGTCTGTCAGATGTTGGATAGGGTGGGTAAGTGTGGCGCTAATAAGTCATGTCCCAGCTGTCATTACGTTTGCCTTGCTCTGTGCTGTATTAATGTCTGTCAGATGTTGGATAGGGTGGGTAAGTGTGGCGCTAATAAGTCATGTCTCAGCTGTCATTACGTTTGCCTCGCTCTGTACTGTATTAATGTCTGTCAGATGTTGGATAGGGTGGGTAAGTGTAGCGCTAATAAGTCATGTCCCAGCTGTCAATACGTTTGCCTTGCTCTGTGCTGTATTAATGTCTGTCAGATGTTGGATAGGGTGGGTAAGTGTAGCACTAATAAGTCATGTCTCAGCTGTCATTACGTTTGCCTTGCTCTGTGCTGTATTAATGTCTGTCAGATGTTGATTAGGGTGGGTAAGTGTAGCGCTAATAAGTCATGTCTCAGCTGTCATTACGTTTGCCTTGCTCTGTGCTGTATTAATGTCTGTCAGATGTTGGATAGGGTGGGTAAGTGTAGCGCTAATAATTCATGTCCCAGCTGTCATTACATTTGCCTTGCTCTGTGCTGTATTAATGTCTGTCAGATGTTGGATAGGGTGGGTAAGTGTAGCGCTAATAAGTCATGTCCCAGCTGTCATTACGTTTGCCTTGCTCTGTACTGTATTAATGTCTGTCAGATGTTGGATAGGGTGGGTAAGTGTAGCGCTAATAAGTCATGTCCCAGCTGTCATTACGTTTGCTTCGCTCTGTACTGTATTAATGTCTGTCAGATGTTGGATAGGGTGGGTAAGTGTAGCGCTAATAAGTCATGTCTCAGCTGTCATTACGTTTGCCTTGCTCTGTGCTGTATTAATGTCTGTCAGATGTTGGATAGGGTGGGTAAGAGTAGCGCTAATAAGTCATGTCCCAGCTGTCATTACGTTTGCTTCGCTCTGTACTGTATTAATGTCTGTCAGATGTTGGATAGGGTGGGTAAGTGTAGCGCTAATAAGTCATGTCCCAGCTGTCATTACGTTTGCCTTGCTCTGTGCTGTATTAATGTTTGCCAGATGTTGGATAGGGTGGGTAAGTGTAGCGCTAATAAGTCATGTCTCAGCTGTCATTACGTTTGCCTTGCTCTGTACTGTATTAATGTCTGTCAGATGTTGAAAAAGGGTTGGGAAGTGTAGGAACACGTTGGTATATCTTACTTGAATTGAAGAAATCGTGTTTAGATAATGTTGATACCAATTATTAATCAAAATCTACTTGGTGCCGAGACATTACTTATTAGGCCGACTGTGCCACCATCAGGAATGTAGAAACTCACTCGTGTAATTGACCACTTGCGAGTTTCGTTCCATAAGGAAGTTGGAGCTGTGGCCGTCAATATTTAGCAGAATTACCAGCTAAAATACGGTCATAATACATATATAAATACACGAAACAAACTGACCATATTTTGTATCCATCAGAAACCCACATTATTATTGCATTTCTCTTTAAATATCGATGTTCACGGCTCCAACTTCCTTATAGCCTGACTCTCGCAAGTGTACAATTAAACGCAATGTGCCTATTAAGAGAGTACGGCACCATGCTCTCAAAAGCCATAATGATCCCATTGGGTTATATATCTCTGTACCTTTATATCGCGACATATAATACTGTATGTATATATATATATATATATATATATATATATATATATGTATAGGCTAAATATAAATGTGCAATTCACTTTTCAATTTCCTCTCTCTCTCTCTCTCTCTCTCTCTCTCTCTCTTTCTCTCTCTCTCTCTCTCTCTCTCAGATTGATAATTCAGATGTTCTAAGCAATATCACCGTTACAGAGAGAGAAGTATTGAATTGTTTAGATAAACTCAAGGTAAATAAAACGCCAGGACCTGATACAATCTCGCCTAGAGTTCTAAAGGAAGCTAAGAATGAGCTCTCCAAACCACTGACATTACTATTCAATAAATCCTTGCAGTCTGGAACTATGCCTGATCAGTGTAAGCTAGCCAACGTAACACCGATATTCAAAAAAGGCAGCAAATCCCTACCCAGTAACTATCGTCCAATTAGCTTAACCTCAGTTGTATGTAAAATGCTAGAAACGGTCATACGAGACAGACTCGTAAATCACTTAGAGGAAAATAACATACTTAAAGATACTCAACACGGCTTTCGTAAAAAATGTTCCTGTTTAACAAACCTCTTAGACTTCTTCCACGATATCCTCAACCTCTACGATGAGAGTAAAGCTGTAGATATTATATACCTTGATTTTCAAAAGGCCTTTGACAAAGTTCCCCACAAACGTTTACTGCTAAAATTAAAAGCGCATGGAATACAAGACGGTGTGTTTGAAATGGATAGAAAATTGGCTCAGCAACAGAAAGCAAAGGGTAGTCATAAACGGTAAGGCATCTAAATGGACCAATGTAAGTAGCGGGGTACCCCAGGGATCGGTACTATGACCAATTCTCTTTCTAATTTACATCAACGACATAGATGAGGGTCTCACCTGCACAATCTCAAAATTTGCTGACGATACAAAAATTGCAAATAGCGTACTCTCAAAAGAACAAGTTGACGATATGCAACACAATCTAGATAAATTGTCATGTTGGGCCCAAATTTGGCAAATGAGTTTCAATGCGGATAAATGTAAAGTACTACATGTCGGATACCTAAATGAGAAAGCAAACTATTCGATGAATGGCACTCCGCTTAAGAATGTAACGAGACAAACTGATCTGGGAGTAACAATATCGAGTAACCTAAAACCGAGTCAACAATGTTCAGAAGTTGTTAAGAAGGCAAACAAAATAATTGGCTTTATAGGCAGGTCATTTGAGCATAAATCCAAAGAAGTTATCCTAACCCTTTACAATTCCTTAGTCCGCCCTCTTCTGGAATACTGCGTTCAATCCTGGTGCCCTTATTACCAAAAAGATATAAACAAGCTAGAACGAGTTCAACGTAGAGTTACCAAAATGATACCTAGCCTAAAGAACAAACCATACGAAGAGCGTCTTAGAGAATTAAATCTATTTCCTTTAAAACCCAGCGCAGATTAAGAGGCGACCTAATTCAAGGGGTCCAAATCAACCAAGGCAACGACAATTTGAACTGTAGTAAGTACCTATCGACCAATCTAATTACAACGCGGGGAAACGGTTGCAAAAATTATTGGTAGAATC
>JAVRFV010000385.1:0-59571 GCA_032716605.1 Paralithodes platypus
CCTATGGTGGTTTGGATTTTTGGTTTGCATCAATTTTCTTCGTCAACGGTGTGGTTTGCCATCAATTTTCTTTCGTCAACGGTGGTTTGCCATCAATTTTCTTTCGTCAACGGTGGTTTGCCATCAATTTTCTTTCGTCAACGGTGGTTTGCCATCAATTTATAACATAAGAATGGAAAATGGAAAAACAATTGCCGACTTGCGAGTTTCGTTCTATAATGAAGTTGGAGCTGTAGACAATGCTATTTAACATTATTTACAGCTAAAATACAGTCTTAGACTCTTAGTACATTTATAAATACTGTACATAAAGCCCAATTCAACATACGATTTATCCATCAGAAACGAATATTATTCTTGCATTTCTGTTTTATATCGATGTTCACGGCTCCAACTTCCTTATAGCCTAAAACTCGCAAGTGGTCAATTCAAATGAACAAATATTCCACACACCTAATGGTTATTCACCGTTCAAATATTCCACACACCTAATGGTTATTCACCGTTCAAATATTCCACACACCTAATGGTTATTCACCGTTCAAAAGAGCTGGATTTAAACTGTCTGTGGATTGAAAGTTGGTGGGAATGTACTCTGAGGAAGTGAGTTCAAGCTGAATAAGGGAGCCCACCTCGCTTTTTTTCTCTTTATCTCTCTCTCTCTCTTTGGCTTGTATCCATTCAGTCCCATTCAGCCTACTGTTTTAAGACGTTTACCCTCATCCAGGTGTCAATATTTTCCTGGCGAGCGGTAGCGAGCCAGCATATATATATTTTTGTTTTGATAGCAAGCTAAATTTGTACATTTTTTGATAGAAAAATGTCTCCGACGAAGCCGGATTTCTCCATACAATGCTGGCTCGCTATCGCTCGCCAGGAAGAAATCGACACCTGGATGGGTGTCTGGGAAAACAGTTGGCTGAATGGGGCCGAATGGATACAAGCCAGGGAAAGAGAGAAAGGGAGAGAAAGATAAAAAAAATCCAGTGACCCCCCTTAACTATTGCTTCACGCTGATGAGACCCTCCCTATACTGTACAAACAAGAAAGATATCGGCCAACCTCCTCCGCGGTCTTGGTGCCATTGCTGATGTTGTTTTTCTTTACATTCATTTATCTTCTTACTTCATTCATACTCGGCAATACTGGTACGGTCGCGCTAATAAGTTATGTCACGGCTGTCATTACGTTTGGCTTGCTCTGTGTTGTACTGTATTAATGTCTGTCAGATGTTGAATAGGGTGGGTAAATGTAGGAAAATGTTTGTATATTTCACTCGATATGAAAAAATGGAAGCTTAGATATTGCTGATACCAAATATTGATCAAAATATACTTAGTGCCGAGCCATCACTTATTAGCGTGACTTTACAGCATATATAGTTTAGCCTTTAGAGATACAGTATATACAGGTCTCCCTATCCGATGCCCCGATTTACGATATTATTATAATGTAAAACTCGCAAAATGAACAAACCAAAACTTATACGAACACGGTAAAGACAAAACAACCAATCAAAATCGCTATGTGGAAACAACGCTTAAGTAAAACAATAATTAATAAACAAAAGAACACAATCCACCACATAGGGTGTACATTACTACATGAGCAAGTTAATCTGGTACAATATTATTATAGGTTTTTAGGGGTTTAGGTTTAGGTTTTGGCTGGTCCCAGAACACATCCCCATTTACCCCATTAATTTTAGGGTTCTATCTATCTATCTATTGCCTGAAGCCGTGATCCCCGAAGGGGTGGTCACGAACGAACCGCCCCCATGCACCTCTGTCCCCAGTCAGTCGACGCCCCTCCTCCCAACCAGCACCGCCTTCATCCATATACTTCCTCACTCCATCCTTCCACCTCTCTTTCGGTCTACTTCTCCCTCTCTGTCCTTCCACCTCGCTCTCGTACACCTTCTTAGTCATTCTCTCGCTTCCCATACGTTCCATATGGCCGAACCATCTCAAGGTGTTCCTTTTCACACTTTCCAGCACATTTACCTTCACACCACACCTCCTTCTTACTTCCTCATTCGTCTGTCTATCCCTCCATGTAACTCCGCACGCACTTCTCAAGTAACTCATTTCCATCCCTCTCACTCTTGGTCTGAGTCTCTTCTCAAACGTCCATGCTACGCTTCCGTAAGTCAGTGTCGGGATTACCACACTGTCATGCAAGGACTTCTTCACTTCCATACTGACCACCCTATTTCTTGTTACTGCTTTCAACATTCTTACAACCCTCTTCCCCTGTTGCACCCTCTCCCGCACTTCTTCATCCATAGTCCCATCTTTACTTAACACACTGCCCAGATACTTAAATGAGCTGACAATCTCCATAGCCTGACCGTTCAACTTCACCTCACTCTGTGGCTTCACCCCTTTTGAAGACCATAACCTTGCTCTTCCCCACATTTACCTTCAGATTTCGTTTTTGGCACACTGTTCCAAACATATTTACCAGACTCTGCAACTCCCATTCATTATCGCTCATCAGAACTGTATCATCAACAAACAGCAGTACAGGTAGCTTCCACTCGTTTCCCTCCCTTATCAGCGATACACCAACATCCACTGCTCTTCCTTGTACAGGTACAGTAGGGTCTTGCATAGAACGAGTCTCTTATAGAACGCCGACCTAAAATATTGTTCCAAACTGTTCGTTAGGAACGAATGTGATCATATAGAACGATTTCGCCATCAAAGTAGGGCAAATCCGAGGAGTTCTCATATAGAGCGCCGAAATATCGTACAAAATATCGTACGCTCCTGACGGAAATTTACGCTTACAGTGAACATTGACGATATTGGGCCACCAAAATGCCGTGTTCACATAGAACGGCCTCATTTATCGACCAATTTCTCGTTCTATGTGAGACCCTACTGTATTTCTTTCATGACTCCATCCATATACTGTACAGTATACAGTAAACAACCACAGGGACATCACACACCCCTGTTCCAACCCAACACTCAGGTCAAAGAACTCGCTCTGCTCATTCTCCACACGTACTGCCGCCTTTGCACCCTCATGCATGTTGCAGGGTTCGCTATACGTTTTTTCTATTCAGGATCGGCTTTTCAGGAACGTAACCCAATCGTAAATCGAGGGAGACCTGTACACTCTATTTGATCAAAAATAAAATAAACCCACCACGTTTAACCCCTCAAACCCGGTAGGGCTCTGAGGCACCCATAACAAACTAGGGCCAGGAACCCGGTAGGGCTCTGAGGCACCGGCAGCTTTAAAGCCTGTAAGCTTGTTTTGAAAGCCGTCCGTCCGACGCATGTAAACAACAGCCGGTTGGACCGACGCCGCACATCTCCGACCACAAGAAGGAGAGGCGTCGCTTGTTCTTGTGTGGCTGTGTGTTATTGTTTAGTATTGAAAAGTGGCTGATATGGCTGATATCGCCACAAAGTTCTCTCCACGGAAATCGTCATCACAACTGAACCAGTTGACTTAGAGAGCTCTACTCAATGCCATTCTACAGGTACGAAACACATCTACGCTTGGCGATGTGCAGGAATGCGGAAGCAGTCAATATAACAAAGATACGGTAGCCTAGGCGAGACTTTTTTCGGCCAAAACCCCCGGGTTTAAGGGATATATTATAGAATGCATAGCCGAGGCTGGAGGGTTAAGGGGGGTCACAGTTTTTTTTTTTTATCTTTCTCTCCTTTTCTCTCTTTCCCTGGCTTGTATCCATTCGGTCCCATTCAGCCAACTGTTTTAAGACTTTTATCCCCATCAAGGTGTCGATTTCTTCCAGGCGAGCGCTAGTGAGCCAGTACTGTATTGAGAAATCCGGCTTTGCCGGAGAAATTTAGCTTGCTGTCAAAACAAAACTATATATATGCTGGCTCGCTACAGCTCGCCAGGAAAATATTGACACCTGGATGGGGGTAATCGTCTTAAAACAGTAGGCTGAATTGGGCCGAATGGATAAACCCAACGAGAGAGGGAGAGAAATATAAAAAAAAGTGAGGTGGGCTCCCATAATAATTGAGGCACCATAATGGCCTCCAAGGAAAAAGATGGCCAGTCTCTCATACTACAGGATCTCTTATATTTAAAAAAAAAAAAAAAAAAAAAAAAAAAAATCGATTTATAAGTGGATAGATTGGTAAGATCCTGTGTAGCGGGCAGAACTGTTTTCCATATGCCTATTTACTAAGAAACATTGAACACTATCTTTAACCTAACCGAACCAGAACCTAACCTAGTCTAGTATATTAGTAGAAAACTTAACCTAGCCTAACCTACTATATTAGTGGACTATTTTAGCCTATTTACTAAGAAACATTGAACAATATCTTTAACCTAACCGAACCAGAACCTAACCTAATCTAGTATATTAGTGGACTATTTATGAATGTAAAATGTAAAAATATATTGCCTATTTACTAAGAAACATTAAACAATATCTTTAACCTAACCTAACCAAAACCTAACCTAGTATATTAGTGGACTATTTATTAATGTAAAATTTAAACAAATATTGTAAGATTACCAAATTATTGAGACATATGTACAGGTTTCCCCGCTACACAGGATTATACCGATAGATTGGCCGGGAAAGAAAACAAAGGGAAGCTAAAAAAAAACAAAAAAAAACACACACTTTGATTCTATATTCTCTAAAATGTAGAAATCAAACTCTTTTCTGTGTTTTCTCTCCCTCCCAACATTTATGTATTCCTATTCTTTCACCAACCAACTTTACTTCTAAACTCAATTAATGAAATCAACAAATACATGTGGCACTCCAAGGACTAGAACCTAGGATACTCACACCAAAATTCCGCCCATATATGCATTACGCTATCAAGACAGAAGCATAGAAAGTTAAAATGTCACTTACCGCCAACTCCACCCAATAGTTAAGCGGGACCTTCTCGTTGGTGAGGATGCCCAGTACCTCCTCTCCTTCCGGCAGCTGAGTCAGGTCTAACTCAATCACCTGTAATAAACATTGGCTAAGTATCAAGACATACCGTATATTGTACAGGGACTCCTCAATTAAAGTCGACTAATTTTAGGTGGTTTCATTATTATACTGTTCATTAAGGGGAGGTACACTCGGTCAAAGAAGTATCTGCACCTCTGCCAACCCTACCAAGCTGTACACACCAGATACATACATACATACTGTACATTGGTTTAACGTCATTTTTCCATGACATGCATTGTAACGGCTCAGACGGGGTTGCCTTTCAGTAGTTGGAGTGTACTGTAGTACAATAAAGTCCTGCCACAGCACTGCCCCACCAAGTCATCACATGATCAGCGTAGGGGTGCAGATACTTCTTTGACCGAGTGTACATGGTTTTGCTGGACCCCCTATTCCCTCGTGTTTAGCTCCATTAGTTTTGAGATTATAAGATATTCGCCTCATTAGTTTTATAATTTGTACAGCTTTTGCCCCATTCCGTTGTCAATTTTAAGACCTTTCATGCCATTTAGGTGTCATTTTTTTCCTGGCGAGCGAAAGCGAACCTGTAATGTAGTAGAAACCGGCCCTTGGCCGGGATATTTTTCTTCCAAAAAAATGTACAAATTTATCTTGAAGGGGGGTCATAGGTGTGAATTGTTTAAGCTTGATAGAGGTCTAGGGAGCAAACTAAACAAAATATAAATAATAATGAAAAAATTCCAATAAAAGCAAGACAACCCCTCTTAATTAGCGAACAAAACTTGCCACACATACCCATATCAGTGTTTTTAATGCATTGGGCATTGGTTGAGGGAGGGTGTGTGTACAATGAAGAGGTCTTTTAGAAGCTGAAAATCAACTAAAGCAGGACCACTTCTCCGTGTAATTGTGACAGCTATATACCAAGCACGAATATGAGACTCATTTCGCCTTCATTTCAACATCTCATACTGTCTTGTAAACAAAAAACATGATAAAATAACTGTAAATATCATCCAGTTATCGAGTGTGGAAGTGAAGGAGAAAATTGTATATTATCGATCATGAGTGTATAGTAGGGGGTCGGCTGGTCAACAATGAAACTAGCAAAGTACCGTGAAATGACCTAGCTTCGGACGGGGGCTATACTTCGGACACTTCTGGATAACAGTATGTAAGCTACAGTTATGGAAAAATTACTGCATTATGGAAGAACACCGCAAACATACTTGTCTTTCCAAAACATCATGTATTTATCCCATAACTGTGGTTCATTGTACTGTATATGTTTTCTAGTGTGTCCGAAGTTACCTCCCCATCCGAAGTTACGTCATGTTACCGGTACAGTGTTGATCCAATTTCCTGGGTGGTGTGAGGAGGTAGGGAGGGGATGGCAACCGTTATAGGGAGAGTTTGACCATATCTTATTCTTTTCATTGGAGCTCATTCCAATTCGCTCAGGGCTACGAATATGGCGCTAGCGCGTCGTATAGTAAGCGGAATTAGCGGGAAAATGGCCGCCTGTGTGTATTCTTCCCTATAGAAGCCGCCGCAAGGAATGGGTTAAAGTTGCTATGCTTTTCATTATTAATCATTATTCTATCTATCTATTGCCTGACGCCGTGATCCCCGAAGGGGTGGCCACGACCGAACCGCCCCCAGTCAGTCGACGCCCTTCCTCCCAACCAGCACCGCCTTCATTCATATACTTCCACCTCTCCTTCGGTGCACCTCTCCTCTGTCCTTCCACCTCGTTCTCGTACACCCTCTTAGTCATTCCCTCGCTTTCCATACGTTCCATATGGCCGAATCATCTCAAGTTGTTCCTTTTCACACTTTCATTAATCATTATTAATCATTTCATTATAATTCAAACAAATATAATACATAACTGCAATCAAATTACAAAAACAATAAAGTAGATGTGCCGTTTCGCCCAAACTCTAAACGGCATACCCAACTCTGCGATGGGTCACCATCATCACTACTAGTCACTATCATCACTACTAGTCACTATCACCATTATTACTCTGGTGATGGGCTGGTCTATCAGAATGAGAGTTGAGCGTTCTCTGCCATACCCATAGCTTACTCTGACTGTTCCTTTTACTTAATATCTTCTAGATCTCAAGTGACGGCGTCTTTTCCGTGGATCGACCTCCCTACTGCCAACCTAAAAGTTGTCAGATTGGGAGCCAAAGCGTCACATTTTTCCCTTGCCCCTCAACTTTCCCTTCATAATTGCTGAGGGGCACAGGGCCTTGGGTGGGCTTTGGTTTCTCGGGCGTTTCCACGCCCTCCTCAGCTCCCTGCCTTAGAGTGGCTTCGGTCACCTGGGTTTTGTTAGTGGTAAGCAGGGAGGGTTTTGTGGGGGCGATCTATGGCCTTGGCCTTGCTCGGGACCTTGGGGCTGTTCGGCCAGGCAGCCTGGGGAACAACAACAACAACCATTATTACTACTATTATGGTCATCACTACTACTCTTACCATCATCACTACTACTGTCATCATCACTACAACTTTCACCATCATCACTAATACTGTCACCATCATCACTAATACTGTCACCATCATCACTACTGTCATCATTATCACTACAACTATCATCATTGCTTGTCACCATCATCACTACTATTATGACCATCATCACTACTACTATACTCTATGTAACTCATCTTTGCCGCCGGCTTCTACAGAAGATACGATACCGGGCCCGTGATTGGCTGGCAATGACATCACTACCTAGACATTAAAGGTTCCAGAATTTCCAGAGTTTGTATTATTTGCACTTATCTTTGATGTTGTGGTTACAATTTAGCCAAGTTATTATACTAGAAAGTAGCATACAAACCCCTTTGTTATTTCGCATACAACACACTGAGCATAATATTCAGAAACCGCCGAAAAGATGGAATGCAGTGTATAAGTAAAAAACAAACCACCTCCTGGCAACACTGCACTGGCCCGGCGTCTTTTAAACTCGCAAATATTATCTTATTTGTGTCTGTATGTGCAGATATAACCATTATCTATTCATGTTTAACTTTCGTTACCTTCGTGCTATTGTTCATAAGGTCGCAGAGTATGGTAAGCAAAAGAATAACATATAAAATATAGCCTATTACGGAACATGAGGATATCACTGTATATTATCACATTATCGTATGAATTAATTCAACTTTTCTTTTATATTCCATATTTATTAATTATATTAGATAGGTTTTAGTCATTCTAATGGAGTGATAAGTGATATCCGAACCTTAAGAGCTATAAAATACCACATGGAACACATAAAATCGTAAGATATAATACTGTAAACACAAGCAAGGTAAGAATTACCGTCACTGTCTACTATTAAATGTGTGCGAATTCAAGCACGGCCTGTGATTCGCTAATACGCCCGGGCCCGAGCCAGTCAGCCTTCCCTCTCGCTTACTTCCCCTGTTTATCATTTCTTTATCTCCTTGTTTTTTTTACTTTATGATATATACGTTATTATTGTGTTTCATGTGATATTTAATAGCTCTTTAGAATCTGATAGCACTGTAATTTATTAAATAGTCATTAACATTTCTTAAACGTATCTAGTTTAACCCTTGGGATCCGGGAGGCCTCATATGAGGCAAAACGTATTTTGGTTAGGAGTCCGGGAGGCCTCATATGAGGTAAAAAGCGCGGCTAAAAATAGACGCTAAAATCATCATAACTCGGCAACCACGTGTCGTAGCGATGTCATCTCAATGGCATTCTATAGACAACAAGATGTTCTACAATTTGCAAAAAACCTGACTGCTCTAGGTGGTCTCAATCAGTAGCTACTGAATTATGAAGCTTGACTGTACGAAAATGGCCCAGGACACAGCGAACCGCCTCATATGAGGGCCCCCGGATCCGGAGGGTTAATTAATAAATAAGGAATAATAAAGATACAGTAATGAATAAATGATCAGCTCTGCCTCTCCTATTGGCCAGATAGCCAATCACAGGCACCGTCTCGTATCTGCTGTAGAGGCCGGCGGCAAAGTTAGTTGCATAGAGTATAGTACTGTCACCATCATATAGACAATAAGTTAAATTTCTCAGAACATTTAGTGGAAAAGATAAACAAAGCCAATAGAATTGTAGGGCTGATAAGGAGGACATTTGTGTCACTTGACGAAGAAATCTTCAGGAATCTCTATACAGCGCTGGTTAGGCCGCACCTGGAATATGCGAACCAGGTGTGGGCTCCATATATGGTAAAGGATATAGAAGCAGTGGAGAAAGTGCAGAGGAGAGCTAGCAAGCTAGTACCAACGTTCAAGAACGTGGGCTATGAGCAGAGGTTGAGGACACTGGGGCTTCCGACACTGGCATATAGGAGAAAGAGAGGGGATATGATAAGAGACTTTTAAGATAGTGTCAGGAAAGTATGATGAGGATGTGTGTGAAGGTATCTTCTTGATGCGGGAGGGAACAAGAATGAGAGGACACTCTAAGAAAATTTACAAAGAAAGAAATAGGCTTGAGAAGGCAAAGAACTCATTTTGTGATAGAGTGGTAAATGAGTGGAACGCACTGCCCCAGTATGTAGTCGATTCCGAATCAATAAGGGAGTTTGAAAGTAATCTTGATAAAGCATGGGGAAGACAAGATTTGAAGTTTGAATATAAAGCAAAAATACAGAATAGTAAAAATGTTGCGTCTGCTACCGCCGCCGCCAACACCGTGAACGACCAAAGCAGTGCAAGTACTGGTACTGAGCTGGATGCACAGGCCTAGTTTGCCTTTTTCCAGAGGATCTACTGTAAGAAACTGTAAGAAATATCTACTACTGTCATCATCATCACTGCTGTCATCATCACTACAACTACAACCATCATCACTACTATCACCATCATCACTACTGTCACCATTATCACTACAATTACCATCATCAATACTATTACTACCATTATTACTGCGATTACCCTCATCCCCACTATTACTACCATCACTTCTAATGTCAACAGTGGTGATGGGCTGGTCTATCAGAGTGAGAACTGAGCGATCTCTGCCATACCCATAGCTTACTCTGACTGTTCCTTTTACTTATATACTTTCTAGATCTCAAGTGACGGCGTCTCTTCCGTGGATTGACCTCCCAATCTACCAAGATTGGAAGCCAAAGCGTCAAATTTTTTCCTTTGCCCCTCAGCTTTCTCTTCATAATTGCTGAGGGGCACAGGGCCCTGGGTGGGGCTTTGGTTTCCCGGGCGTTTCTGTCGCCCTCCTCAGCTCCCCGCCATGGAGTGGCTTCGACGGTCACCCAGGCTTTATTGTGGTCGGCAGGGAGGGTTCTGTGGGGGCGCTCGGTTATGGCCTTGGCCTTGCTCGGGGCCTTGGGGCTGTTCGGCCAGGCAGCTTGGGGAACAACAACAACTAAACTAACTTAACCTAACAAATGCGGGGCGAGATGTTTTCACCCCCAGAACGAAGGCGTTCTGTGTGTGAGCCCCTACGGGGCACGAACACACAGAACGTCATCATTGCAGGGGGGAGGGGGGGGGGGCTAAAACCATATTTGGGATCTAAAATCATAACTACTGCACAAATTCAAAAAATCTTTTTTGACTGACGTTCGCATTCACCCAACAAATGTTTCTGTGAAATTTTGTGAAAATCCGTCCAACCGTCTCTCCAACGGTCTAGGAGTTTCGGGACAGACGGACGACAACAACAACGACGATGACGACAACGACAGACATATTTTTCCGGTGGTACCCACTATACAGGGGGGCGATACCAAACTCTGCTTACGCAGAGTTGATAATGGTTTCACCTAAAGTTGATTAATTTAAAGTCTCAATTTTCAGGAACGTAACAATAACTTTAACCCTTGTCTATCGGGGCCCGACTTAAGTCCGTATCGAAAAATTTGGACTATGTGGCGGGGCCCGACTTAAGTCTGTGTGCAATTTTGGCGCAATATTGGCTCTGAGAGAGAGACGAGCGACGGGAGGAGCCTGGGTTACCTCATGACAGCTCGCCACGGCCGCCGTGGACCGACTGAGATGTACTCCACTTACATCCACTCTCACTCCCTTGCTACATACGTAATTATATAAAGAAATAACCGTATTTTAGCGATTTTGCCCTTCGGTTGCACGATCGTTGCAAGACAACCAGTGATCGTAGAAGGATGGTTCGGGTGTCATTGGAAAGCTCAATTTATGCCCTTTCAGGGATACATACTTGTATTATGCTCTGGGTCTTGTTTATGCATGAAAAAGAGCACGGAAACAACCCCATTTATGGTAAAAAAAAACCCGCTGGGCGTGAACCACCACTCCACCACCACAGTGAACTCCACCACCCACTCTTAAGGTGTTAAGTAAAGAATTACAAGAGCATATTCAAGTGTCAACACAAACCTACCGAGCCATAATTTTATGGGGAGCCAGACCGTTTTTCTGGACCCCCTTCTCCCTAATGTTTAGCCCCAATAGTTTTGAGATTATAAGACGTTCGGCCCATTAGTTTGGCGATTTTAACACCTTTCGCCCCATTTCGTTGTCAATTTTAAGACCTTACGTGCCATTTAGTTGTCGATTATTTCCTGGCGAGCGATAGCGAGCCTGCAATTTTAAGAGGAATCGGCCTTCGGCCGGGACATTTTTCTACCGAAAAATGTACAAATTTATCTTGAAAGGGGGTCTAGGGGTGTTTTTCTAAGCTTGATGGAGGTCTATGAAGGAAACTAAATACATTAATAGACTAAACAAATGGCCAGTCACCCCTTCAGTCTTGGCACATAGCTTATCATAAATATTACAATATAACATGAATATTAAACTACACATTGGACTCAGTTATCTAAGCGACAACCACACAAACGTATGACCCTTTGAGTACTGTACCAGTGACGTGTGTTACATTATATTCTAACTTTATTTAGACGATATTATGCAGCTTAGGATGAATCTGTGGTGGTTAAAAGGGTTGGTTGAGATAGATTGAACCCTTAATATTGCTAGAGGTCCTTCCTAAGCTGAATGACATCATCTAAAGTTCTAAACATTGCCAGAATGTAATTATAAGGACGTCACCGGTACTGTACGGGGTAAGTAACTACTGTACCATGACTATGCATATTATTATTGCCAAGGTTTTCATAATTAGTAACACATTTCACTGCACGATCTTCATAATAGCCAAGTACCGAGTAATAGCCTACAGATCAGATATCGCAATTTACACAACACAATCTTCATAATAGCCGAGTACCGAGAAATACAGATGGGGAGATGGCAATTTACCGTCAGTTAAGAAAAAATGGACTATAGGTCTATACTAACCTCATCGCTATCCCTTAGTGGAATCTCAATAGATCCCGACGGAGCAGACATGTTGCTTCTGCTCTTCTCCTCTGGCTGAAGCATGTCCAAGGGGTATTCCTGTGTAGAGCCACTTGAAGTAGGTAAGTCTGTATTTCTAAAGGGGACCGGTACTCCTGTGCAAAGAGAATAATTAATATTTAAGTTTTGATTCGGTATCAGATGAGTAATGGAATGATGGCTATGTATTAAGGTGATGGAATCTGATATCCATTAGGCCTATAGATACACTCGGATACCATAGTCTCTAGCCCACTCCTCTCTGGCAAGAGGTGAGGCCAGGACCCTTACTGGACGGCGGCCCACAGTGATGGTTAGGGGTGGGGTTGAGGGGAGAAGGCAACACACACACGAACACACTGTGCAGCATTTGTGTGAAGCAATCCAGGAAGCTATCTTTGTTGGTTACTTTCTTGTAGTTATTTGATATTTGTTCGCATAATTTCGCTTATTTAAAATCGTTTATTCCATACTATTGAGAACAAACATATGCAATATTTTCTTTAGCATTAGTAAGTATAACTACCGGTGTGAACCATTAGTTATTAGGTAGTGCAGTTCCTATTATGTATTAGCAAAATTGAAGTTCAGAGAAGGCTTCAAAATAGATCAGTATAGATATGGCAGACTGGAACACACACACAATCACACAAACAGAGAGAGAGATAGAGAGAAGGATAGTGTGTGTACTCACCTAATTGTAGTATACAGGATTTAAGCCTAAGCTCGTGTTGTCCTGTCTCTCTCTCTACATTTATCCAATTTTGCTTTAAAAGTTTGGATATTTCTTGCTCCCACCACCTCCCCATCCAACTTATTCCAACAATCAATGCTTCTATACGGGAAGCTGAACTTTCTTACATCAGACTTACATACAACTTTCCTCAACTTACATTCATGACCCCTGGTTCTTCCCTCGTCCCTCACCACAAAATCTCCCTTATCGATCTTCTCAAAACCTTTCACACACTTAAACATCATGATCATGTCACCTCTCTCTCTCCTCTCCCTCAGTGTTGGCAGCTTTAGCCTCTCCAATCTCTCCTCATATGGCAGGTCTCTAAGGCTAGCTATCATCTTAGTGGCAACTCTCTGAACTCTTTCCAGTTTTTTATTATGTTTTATAAGGTGTGGAGACCACACCACTGCTGCATACTCCAGTCTTGGTCGTATTATTGTCCCTATTATTTTTGCTAACATCTCTTCATCTAAATAATTCAGAGCTCACAAATAATTGTGAGTGTGTGTGTGTGTGGGGGGGGGGGGGGGACAGACTGGGAGGCAGAGAAACAGGGAGAGGGTGAAATGTGGTTGTGGTGGTGAGAGGCAAAAAGGGAGTGAGATAGAGTGAAAGGGAGGTGTTGGAAAGGAAATATGGAATAGGAATACGATAGAACTTCATTAGAAACATTTGTTGGTGTGTACGTGTGTGTGTGAATAACTAATCATGGTCATATATGTCATTGGTAACTTTCTGAATTATATCTTTCATATAGGGTAATTAGTATAACAATTTACAGATTTTCATTATCCTTACTGTTAGAGAAGTTTCATTCCTACGGAGGTAAAGCAATACCCATGAATACAACTTCAGTCTGAAGCATGTTATGTGATTCGTAGGGTTCACTTTAAACCTACAGTACGTGCATGGATTGTTTTCTTGATATATGTTTCCTCTATACAGTACATAATAATGTTAACATAATTGTGAGATGAAAAAGTAAAGTAATAAATAACAAGACAATATAATTATACTAACATACATTTATATGAATATAAATAGTAAGACGTTAATATGAACTCAGAAAGAGAGAAAGTGAGAGAGATGCATGGAAAAATGAGTATGTCAGTTAAATCTTGGCTATGGCACTTGTATCTAAGTAATAATAATAATAATAATAATAATAATAATGATGATAATGATAATTGCAATAATAATAATCTTAGATAAATGTCATACTTATTTGTGAGGCTAAGGCAAAGACCTCAAATGCTTCACAGTGTGTTCGTGTGTGCGTTGCCCTCTCCCCTCAACCCCACCCCTATCACTGTGGGCCGCCATCCAGTAAGAGTCCTGGCCTCACCTCTTGCCAGAGAGGAGTGGGCTAGAGACTATGGTATTCGAGTGTACATACAAACAAATTTAAGATTGAGTGCTCCACACATACGTGCAGTTTCAGTTTCTTGTCCTAATGGCAGTGGTAGAATAGGTTAGGTTTTTCAGATTACTGGCATTATTTTTATATTAAATGTAGCCTACCTACCAAATTGTGAGTGAAGGCTGGTCCTATCTAGAGTGAGGTTTGGCATCCTCTACCCATATATATATACTGTACATACCAAGTTCAACACACAGCCTATTGTACGGTACATGCTAAGTTGACAGAATCCAGGCAGATCCCTTACTTTTATGTGTAAAGCTAACTTAAGCTATGCCTAAGATCAGATAAGCCATACCCGAACCAAAAAAGGTTAGGTAAGGATTAAGGACAGTTTGTTGTTGTTGCTGTTCCCCAGGCTGCCTAGCCGAACAGCCCCAAAGCCCTGAGCAAGGCCATAACATTATTAAGGACAGTTATGCTTAGTGCTCGTCTAATACCCAAATGAACCACAAATGTTGTGAAAAAATATCATACAGGAAACTGGATGTGAACTAGAATATTAGGCTAGGGTTGGTTATCGAAATTTGAGTTTTCGTCTCTTTTTAAAACTAAATAGGATAAATCTACAGTTATACTACCCCTATTTTGTCGCTATTCTGTTGGTACTAATGGGTTAATATTATTAGTAGTAGACTTAGTATGGTTTGATGATGCGCAGAAATGTATATTTGACTTGTAACATTGAAGTATTACAAACCTTCGCGAACCCATAAACAGGGAACGTGAGCTGGGTTTAGACCGGTCGCGAGACAGGTTAGTTTTCGGTTAGGTTAGGTTAAGTTAAGTTAGGTTAGGCTAATGTTAAAAATACTAAAATGCGACAGTCCTCGGTATTAAACAACACTGTATATCAAATAAAAAATAAAAAACAAGAACAAATTACCTGAAAAACTCGTATCTGGTTGGTGATAATTTTTTATCAAAATACTGTAAGTTTTTTCCAGTTTCCGCGTCTGCTGAACTATCCAAAAACACGCTAAAAGGCGTGGTTTGAAGGGGGGAGGTGTTTGGGGGTAGTGGGGGAGGGGTAGTATAACTGTAGATTTACCCTAAATAGGTTACGCTATACTATTACTGTATTAACCCTCTCACCACGGAAGGGCTCTTGAACGCCCATAAAAAAGCATATAACAGGTACCCGGAAGGCCTCTTGAACGCCCAGTGGTTGAAAGCCTGTGAGCTTCGTGTGCGAGGCGTCGGTCCGACGCATGTAAACAAGAGCCGGCTGGACCGACGCCCCGCATCTCCGGCCACAAGAAGGAGAGCGTCGCTTGTTCGTGTGTGCCTGTATGTTGTTGTTAAGTATCGAAAAGTGGTGTAAAGTGGCTGTTTTGGCCATAAAGTTATCTCCAATGAAATCATCATCACAGCTCAACCAGTTGACTTAGAGAGCTCTACTTAATGCCATTCTACAGGTAAATAACACAGCTACGCTTGGGGATGCGCGGGAATGCGGGAAGCAGTCTGATTAACGAATATACGGTAGCCTAGCCTAGACATTTTTCGGCCAAAACACCCGGGTTTCTAGGAATATATATATAATACATAGCCGGGGCTGGAGGGTTGATACTTAATAATGAATTTAACAAAACCTAACCATATTCAGCTTACAATAACCTTGAGCATAATTAGTGAGGCTATGTACTACTAGCAATACATATTTGTTTGTCTCATGAAATATTTTTGTTGTTGTTGTTGTTGTTGTTGTCGTTCCCTAGGCTGCCTGGCCAAACAGCCCTGAGTCCCTAAGGAAGGCCATGGCTGATATCGGGCTTTCCCACAGGGCTCCCAAGGAGTGTAGATTATGTTGTTGGCGTAAGTTATACCTTTTGATACCTTTTGATGTGTTCGCCGCTCTTCTAGCGGCACCAAGGAGCGCGACGCCCCTCGTTATGGGTGGTGATTGAATGGAATGCATAGCTCAGAAGAGCTGGATGGTGCCCATATCTCAGTCTGGCCAGGTGGACTCTGACCTCGCGAGGAAAGGAAGACTCAGAAGGATGGATTTCGGGAAGTTGTGCATGCAGCTTGGTGTTGTCTTTGAGTGACTGGATGGAAAGGCGATTGATTTTAGTGACTTATTATGAGTATGGATGTGCTTCTGGAACCTGGTTTGGGGTGGACAGGGAGGGAGAGATGACAGTACAGTAAACCCCCGCTAACTCGGACTCTTTTTAGTCGGAAACCCGCACTTCTCGGAATGGCATCGGCCTCTCGGAAATGTCCCTGTATATCTCGGAAATTTCCGACTTAGGCGGGATTTGTGTCCGGTTTACAATGTTCTCTCACTCGGTTTTAAGTGATTTTAGGATGAATTGAAGCCTGTGCCTTTTAATTATTGTGTTAAGATTAATTACTATGTAATGTACTGTCCCTGAAAACATAATAAGGTTCGTATTTTTCATTAATATGATGAATTTCACATTTAAAAAAAAAAAAAAAAAAATTACAGTAAAAGTCCGATAATCCGACGACCGATAATTGGAATCTCCCAATAGTCCGATTTTTTTTAAATGAGGCCAAATCCGAATTGGAGGGGGTCTGTCTGATCATTATGTAGTGGTAGCTAAGGTTAGGATACAAAAGAAGTGGGTGAGGAGAGCGGGAGGGAGGCGAGAGGAGGGTGGAATGGTGAGGAGGGTGGAGAGGTTGCAGGAGGAGGAAGTCAGGGAGGAGTACAGGAGAGCAGTGGAAAGACGACTAGGTGGGTTCGACCTGGAAGTTATGGAGGAAGTGGAGGAGATGAGCAAGGTGTTTAAGGATGAGATCTGTGCAGCATGTGAGGAGGTGTGTGGAGTGAGGAGAAGAGGGAGGGGAGTGAAAGGTACAGCATGGTGGACAGAAGAGGTAAGAATAGCTGTGGAAGAAAAGAAGAAAGCATATAGAGAGTGGTTGGGTAGTAGAGGGAATGAAGATTCCGAGAGGCAGAAACGAGCGAGGTACGTGGAGAGTAAGAGGGTGGTGAAGAGAGTAGTGAAGGAAAGTAAGAGAAGAGTAGATGAGGAATTTGGAAGGAATCTGAGTGTAAAATGGAGGGAGAGTAAGAAACTGTTCTGGAAAGAAGTCAAGAAAGTTAGGGAAGGTAGCAAGGGAAACAGTAAGGGTGTGAAAGATAAGAATGGGAGAATGCTAGCCGAGAAGCAAGAGAGAGTCGAAAGATGGAGGGAGTACTTCAGTGAGTTGCTAAATGAAAGGAATGAAGAGCCAGCAAACATAGCTGGATATGGTATGGGAGGGAGAAGAAGAGAAGTAGTGGAGGAGGAGGTGGGGATCAGGAGGTCAGAAGTGTGGGAAGCCATGAAAAGAGTGAAGTTGGGGAAAGCACCAGGAACAGATGGAGTGTGTGGGGAAATGTTGAGGTATGGTGGTGAGATAGTGATAGAATGGGTATGGAAAATGTGCAAACTAGCATGGGAGAAGGGGAGTGCACCCGATGACTGGAAGACTGGCATAATAGTCCCCCTATATAAGGGCAAAGGGGAAAGAGGAGTGTGTGGTAACCACCGAGGAATATGTCTTCTAAGCGTAGTAGGGAAGGTATACAGTAGGGTAGTGATTGAGAGAGTGAGAGTGAGAACGGAGAAATGGATAGGCGACGAGCAGGGAGGTTTTAGGAAGGGAAGAGGATGTGTAGATCAGATTTTTACCCTGAATTGTGTTGTGGAGAAGTATCTGGAGAAGAAACAAAAGGTGTATGTTGCCTTTATGGACTTAGAGAAGGCCTATGACAGAGTGGATAGAGAAGGTTTGTGGAAAGTACTTAGAATATACGGAGTAGAGGGCAAGTTGCTGAAAGCAGTGAAGAGCATGTATGAGGGTGCAAAGGCGGCAGTACGTGTGGAGAGTGAGCAGAGCGAGTTCTTTGACCTGAATGTTGGTTTGAAACAGGGGTGTGTGATGTCCCCGTGGTTGTTTACTGTATATATGGATGGAGTTATGAAAGAAATACTATCAAGAGCAGTGGATGTTGGTGTATCGCTGAAAAGGGAGGGAATTGAGTGGAAGCTACCTATACTGCTGTTTGCGGATGATACAGTTCTGATGAGTGATAATGAATGGGAGTTGCAGGGTCTGGTAAATGAGTTTGGAACAGTGTGCGAAAAACGGAATTTGAAGGTAAATACGGGGAAGAGCAAGGTTATGGTCTTCGAAAGGGGTGAAGTCACAGAGTGTGAGGTGAAGCTGAACGGTCAGGCTATGGAGATCGTCAACTCTTTTAAGTATCTGGGCAGTGTGTTGAGTAAAGATGGGACTATGGATGAAGAGGTGCAGGAGAGGGTACAACAGGGGAAGAGGGTTGTAGGAACGCTAAAAGCAGTAACAAGAAATAGGGTGGTCAGTATGGAAGTGAAGAAGTCCTTGCATGACAGTGTGGTAATCCCGACACTGACTTACGGAAGCGAAGCATGGACGTTGGTTGAGAGACTCAGACCAAGAGTGAGAGCAGTGGAAATGAATTACTTAAGGAGTGCGTGCGGAGTTACATGGAGGGATAGACAGACTAATGAGGAAGTAAGAAGGAGGTGTGGTGTGGAGGTAGATGTGCTGGAAAGTGTGAAAAGGAACAACTTGAGATGGTTCGGCCATATGGAACGTATGGAAAGCGAGAGAATGACTAAGAGGGTGTACGAGAGCGAGGTGGAGGGACAGAGGGGGAGAGGTAGACCGAATATGAGGTGGAAGGATGGAGTGAGGAACTACATGAACGAAGGCAGTGCTGGTTGGGGGGAGGGGCGTCGACTGACTGGGGACAGAGGTGCATGGGGGCGGTTCGTTCGTGGCCACCCCTTCGGGGATCACGGCGTCAGGCAATAGATAGATAGATAGAAATCCGAATTCACCCGATAGTCCGAATTTCAAAAAGTCCCAAAGTCCCCTTTTTGAGGCATTAGGCCATCCAAAACCCACCCAAATAACACATAATGGTACACACACATATCATATGTTCATGAAATAACTTTAAAAGTTTACCATTATGTGTCATATTGGATGTATAGCGTTATATTGTGCATGTGCATATGCATAGCCTATATTGTGTTCAGGTTTTCGTCGGGCCATTAATACACAGGTTCATAGGGGTAAATTCCAATAATCCGAAAAATCCGGTAATCGGAACAAGGCTCGGTCCCCTGCTATTCGGATTACAGGACTTTTACTGTACCGGGTATCTCAATTTTCTCTGACGCGGACTTTCCTCTTATAATTCGGAATTTTCCCTCTCTTAACCCTTCTGGCCCGGTTGTCATTTTAAAATGACACCACGAATGAAGGGCAGGTGCCCGGTTGTCATTTTAAAATCTGTAAGCTTGAAAGTCTATTCAGCTTGGTCTGAACGCTGTGCGTCCGATGCATGTAAACAAAGCCGATCGTTACGTCACCGCACCTCCGAAAACAAGAAAGAGAAGACTCGTTTGTTATTGTATGTCTGTATGTCGTTGTTTCAGTAGTGAAAAGATCGTCATATTGCTAACATCGCCTGCAAGTGCTCTCCACTGAAATCGTCATCACAACTGAACCAGTTGACATAGAGAGCTCTACTCAACGCCAGTCTACAGATTGGAAACCGCACTACATTTATAGATGCGTGGGAAATTTCTAGCAGTTAAACTAAACAAAAATACGGTAGCCTAGGCCTAGACGTTTTTCGGCCAGATCGCCCGGGTAGCCCACACTGTCATTTTGAGAGCCTGCCCGGGCCAGGAGGGTTAAGTCGGTCATAAGTCGGACTTCGGACATCTCGGAAAATCGGGCTTCTCGGAAGTGGTCTCCCCCCCAATTAGTCCGAGTTAGCAAGGGTTTACTGTGCAGTATTTGTGTACTGTATGATATTGTGTGCTGGGTGTTGTCTTGATATTTCTTAGTGTCTGTGGGTGTGCTGCCATGTAGTGTTGTTGTTGTTGTTGTTCCCCAAGCTGCCTGGCCGAACAATCCCAAGGCCCCGAGCAAGGCTAAGGCCATAACCGGGCGCCCCCACAGAACCCTCCCTGCCGACCACAATAAAGACTGGGTGACCGAAGCCACTCCATGGCGGGGAGCTGAGGAGGGTGCGGAAACGCCCGGGAAACCAAAGTCCCACCCAGGGCCCTATGCCCTTCAGCAATTATGAAGAGAGAGTTGAGGGGCAAAGGAAAAATGTGACGCTTTGGCTTCCAATCTTGGTAGATTGGGAGGTCAATCCACGGAAGAGACGCCGTCACTTGAGATCTAGAAAATATATAAGTAAAAGGAACAGTCAGAGTAAGCTATGGGTATGGCAGAGATCGCTCAGTTCTCACTCTGATAGACCAGCCCATCACCACATGACTAGAACCTAATCCTCTCAGCATCAGCTAGGAAAGGCCCTAGAAAGCCGCCTTTAGCGGGGGGATAGCTCCCGTATTTCAACCCCTTTCGGGGGTGCCATGTAGTGTAATGGATGGTGTTGGTTTGTGGATGCTGCAGCCAGGAATTGTGTGCCTCTCATGTCCAGGTGGTCTTTGACTTTGAGGACTTTGGTTTCTTGATGTAGGTGATCTGTAGGTGTAGTAGCTGTGCAGCCTGTGATGATTTTTAGGGCTTTGTTTTGAATGGTCTGTAAGGTCTTGTGATGTGTGTCAGCTAGGTTAGAAGTCCAGGTTGGGCTTGCATATTCCATTACTGTTCATATATATTGTTTGTATACTGTGGTGGTACTGTAGTTTCTTTGTTGTGTCCAAATTTTGTGTGGGCAAGTGAATTGAGGGCATTAAGTCTAAGTGTCAGTTTGTGATATGTTGTCTGAATATCATTAGAGTAGCCTCTCATATGTTATACCGTAAGATGGGGCAACCGGGCACTGTGCGGGGAAACGGGCATATGCTAAAGTTATTTGAAAACTTGCTACATAAAACCTCTGCTATTATTATTTATTTTATTTTCCGGTGCTAATTATGTAGCTTAATGCCCCAGGTCTAACATATCTCAAAATAAGCCGTTGCAAAGGCTTATTCCTCAATACCTTCACCTGACCTGAATCAGAAGTGACGATTTTCGAAAATTTGCCAAATCGACAACACAGGAAATGCTAAGGGTAAGTTACCCAGGTTAGAGTGTAGCTAGAGAACTGTACTTTGGCTCATTTATTGGGCATTTTCCAAGGTCACATGGGAACAAGTAACATGTCTTTACAGTTAAGCATTACATGGTAAGGGTAACTCAAGTGGGGTAGCTGGGCACTTTAGGGAGGGGCAACCGGGCACATTAACTAATTATCAATATATTGTTTCTAAACTTTTCTCAAAGACTCTTTGACATCTATTGCTATAATGTACCAGGCTCTAAATCCAAGACTCTGTTTGCTCACAGGCAAGTGTAATTGTTTCTGAATGTAAATTTTTAGTTGATAAATACTTGCTGCTAAAACAGTACTTATTAGGCCGACTGTACTGAAATGTTTAACATGTTATGCCTGCCTAGCAGCCTAAGTTTATGTTTAGGTTGATCCACGGAAGAGATACAGCCACTTTTTGTTTATGTTTTACATGTTTGGTGATTAAAACCCTTGTCTAGCGGGGTGTTTTGGGCTCATTTGGGCATATTCAGGCCCTCCTGCATGATAAATCAAGCATCTGCATGAAAAAAAATATATTTAGCAAAAAACTAAGCACTAAAAGCTTCAAAATGAGACCAGAACGAGCTACGTAGCACTCGTGGTTCTCTTGCAGTGGTGCCACGAACATGGAAGTTTAGCATATATCGGTATATTTTTCCCAGCTATGCTCACTACTGGCTACACTGCCGGCCTCTCGAGAACACAGGGAACATGAGTTAATGGGCGGCGGTAAGACCTGGGAGTCGGCTGTCTGGGCCGCTGCGCTCCCGGCCATTTGCACTCGATTTTAACCCTTTAAAAGCCTTAATAATGCTCCTAACTTGCTGCAAATTGGTGCACGACTTAAGTCGAGCGCCGCCAATAAGGTGTTAATGGTATCGTTCGCGGTATCGCATTTTTTTTTTTTTTTTTTGCTAGACGCCGTAATTCCCGTGAAAGGGTGGCCATTAGGGGTTTGTCACGAATTGCTAGGTCAAGTTGCCCGGGCTTGACATCTACCAATTTTTGACAGAGAGGGTTTGACCAAGTGTTATTTTGTTTCTATTTCAGGTACTAAAATCTTTAAACTACAGTCAGGACCCCCAATTTGCGAGAATAGGGGTGACAGGAGGCATCGCGTATTGTGAATTCGTGTATTGTGGAACTAACTTTAAATGGGAATAATTAGATTGGGTGACATCTCTCAATTATGGCCTATTTTCGACATTTTTGGCCCTATTTTCGACATTTTTGGCTCTACAGTACAGTCTATATCTTATATATAAGAAGAACAATGAATAAAAATATGAAACCTTACCTTAAAATTAGTAGTAGATAGGCTAGGACTAGGACTAGGACCGTAGGACTTCACGATTTTCTCCAACTTCTCCCTCCCTGACCAAATCGTATGAACAGTTTACTCTGACAAGCCTATTGCACAGTTTCCTTCTCCTTTTTTCTTGCGATCCAACACTTCCACCTTCATTTTGTGTGTTATCTTCTTATATTGGCGTGGCATGGCGAAAAAAGTGGCAGGCACTACAAACGTTTGGTCACTCCGCACGGCTATGAGCGCTTGAGCGGGACTGTGGGAGGGAGGGAGGGAGGGTAAGCGGGAGGGAAGGCAGGCGTATGCCCGTCTTCTTTTTTCGGAGCTACTCCTGAGCCTCGCGAAACGTAGACGTGCTCGCGTATCAAGCGGGAATAGCGGATTTGGCCCCTTCTTAGCTCTCGATTCGTGTATTGTGGTACCACCTCGCGTAATTAATGTTTAATTAATTAATGTTATTTTCGAGGGGTAACTCGTGTATTAGGGTTTTCGCGCATTGTGGAATCGTGTATTGGGGGTCCTGACTGTACTAATACCTAACTAGTTTATGTTATGTAAATGCAGTTTATTGTAATGAGTTGTTGTTGTTGTTGTTGTTGTTGTTTCCCAAGCTGCCTGGCCGAACAGCCCCAAGGCCCCGAGCAATTCCAAGGCCATAACCGAGTGCCCCCACAGAACCCTCCCCGCCGACCACAATAAAGCCTGGGTGACCGAAGCCACTCCATGGCGGGGGGCTGAGGAGGGTGCGGAAACGCCTGGGAAACAAAAGCCCCACCCAGGGCCCTGTGCCCCTCAGCAATTATGAAGAGAAAGTTGAGGGGCAAGGGAAAAATGTGACGCTTTGGCTTCCAATCTTGGTAGATTGGGAGGTCAATCCACGGAAGAGACGCCGTCACTTGAGATCTAGAAAATATATAAGTTAAAGGAAAAGTCAGAGTAAGCTATGGGTATGGCAGAGATTGCTCAGCTCTCACTCTGATAGACCAGCCCATCACCACATGACTAGAACCCAATCCTCTCAGCATCAGCTAGGAAAGGCCCTAGAAAGCCGCCTTTGGCGGGGGGATAGCTCCCCCATTTCAACCCCTTTCGGGGTTGGGCACCCGCCCATTCATACAGTAAACAAAAATGGTCCGGTGCTCGGTTGCCCCATCACATGAGGTAAACAGGCACCCACCTTGTTTAATTTCTAAGCAAGTTGTTTTCTCATCCTGAGGTATGTGTATGAATCCAAAAGGGAGTTATTAAAAAAAAAAACATTCCCACTGATCCTACTGGCCAAAAAGAGGTAAAAAATGTGCCCGGTTGCCCCATCTTATGGTACCTTGGATTTTGTGAGTGTGTGTGTGTGTGTAAAGGTGTTGTTGTTTATGGTGAGGCGTGGGGCATTTCTGTATTCGGCTGTCCAACTTGTGAGGAGGGTTGCTGTGGATTTGGCTGGGGCTAATTTGATTCTGTTTGTAGTGCACCAGTATTGTAGTGTGTTGAGATAGGGTTGAAGGACACGTGTTGCTGTGTCTGAGTCTTGGTGTGTACATGTTTTTGTAATTGTTCACGTTAATATAAGAATGACATTTTTCTTGTGAGTTAGCTGTGGGAATTGTTAGTGTTTATTAAGTTGGTGTGATCAGCCGATCCGACGTAAACAAAGGATGGTGGAAACTTTTCTAGGGCTTGAAGCCGGTGAGGATATGAAGGATAAAATTAACACTTTATTTTTAAAATTATTATCTGTCATTTACGAGGGTAAAAAAAATAGAAGATGAAATAGAAGTGATGAAGGGAGAGAGAACAAAAATGGAGGAAAAAAGTATGGCTAATGTTGACATGGAGACGCTGGATAGCGTAATTGTTGCTAATGAGGATGCCAGAAAGGAAATAGGTGACGTAGACTGAGAATGAAAAATTGAAAAAGCAACTGAGGAAAATGGAGGAAAAGGAAACAAAGGTTGGTACTGTCCTAGAGGTGGTCCAGTCAGAGCAGGCAAGATGGGTGGACGGGCCAAGAAAGGTCAGTTGATATAACGCAGCTTAACCCTTCTTGCCCGGGCTCGCCATCCTAATTATTGAGATCCGGGCGATCTGGCCGAAAAACGTTGTAATAGGCCTAGCCCTATCTTTGTTATTTTAACTGCTAGAGAATTCCAACGCATCCCTAAACGTAGCTGTGTTTCATATATGTAGACTGGCGTTGAGTAGAGCTCTCTAGGTCAACTGGTTCAGTTGTGATGACGATTTCCGTGGAGCGCATTTTGCCGCAATTTTAGCAATATCTCACAATAATAACAACTAAAATTTTAAAATGACAACCGGGCAGGAAGGGCTAAAGAAATAATGCCAAAAAAAAAAAAAAAAAAAAAAAAAAATAATAATAATACCGGTAATTAGAGAAATGGACAAAGCAGCACTTGAAGAGATGAAGTACTAGTACTGTATGAGTTATCCACAAGAAAGAAAAAATGGTAAAGCACCCGTCACACTATGCCGATTTAAGTGCAGACGCTCCAAGACTTAACCCAGCAAGTGCGGCAAGACATAATATTGATAATTGGCGGCACACAATGGCGGAAGGCGGACGCAAGTTTTGAGGCTCTGGCATATGTTGTGGGATGGACAAGTAATTCACGGAATATCGGGTGCATACGGGGCTAGCAAGAAGAGGAAGGATTTAGTGAAGTGTTTGGAGGATATATTGGTGTGGTGGAGGGGTGATATATAGTGTAATAAGAGTGTGTAGTGACGGGACAGCGGTAGTGTTGTGAGTTGTTGAGTGTGTAAACAAACATGGCGGAGGGAATTTCGGGTATGACGGAGGCGGAAGGAAGGTTACAACGTTTTCGTGGATTTAAGAGTACAGAAAAGAAGTTAGAAGAGGTTAGTATTGTTGTGAAGGATTTGGAAAAGTGGATGAGTGATACAGAGAAATGGAAGGGGGATATTGGCGAGAAAGTTAAGGCACTGTGTGTAATGTGTGGTGTGACAGGTGGGGAAGGGAATAGGCCTAGCGAAGGAAGTGAATGCAGGCCTATTTCGGCAGTTAATGATGGCCTAGAGATGATATTGAAAAGGGTAGATGAACTGGGAGCAGAGAATATGGCATTGAAGGAGCAGCTGAAGGAATACGAAGGACGTTTCAAGGAAGTAAAGGAGTCAACTGCATGGACGGTGGTAGGTAAACAAAAAGTCAAGGATTTGGAGGATATTATGAAAGAGCAAAAGGAAGAAATGAATATGACCAAAAATAGTTTTGAGAGTGCATTGGTAGGGGTCATGAAGAACAAGGAGAGTGTCATGAGGGAGGCCATGGACAGGGATAGGGGTGTAATCTTGTATGGAGATATAGAGACTCATATTTCTTACAGTAGTTTCTTACAGTAGATCCTCTGGAAAAAGGCAAACTATGCCTGTGTATCCAGCTCAGTACCAGTACTTGCACTGCTGTGGTCGTTCACGGTGTTGGCGGCGGCGGTAGCAGACGCAACATTTTTACTATTCTGTATTTTTGTTTTATAATCAAACTTCAAATCTTGTCTTCCCCATGCTTTATCAAGATTACTTTCAAACTCCCTTATTGATTCGGAATCGACTACATACTGGGGCAGTGCGTTCCACTCATTTACCACTCTATCACAAAATGAGTTCTTCGCCTTCTCAAGCCTATTTCTTTCTTTGTAAATTTTCTTAGAGTGTCCTCTCGTTCTTGTTCCCTCCCGCATCAAGAAGATACCTTCACACACAGCCCGTAGCCTAGTAGGTAGAGCTCTCGTCTCACACACACACATCCTCATCGTACTTTCCTGACACTATCTTAAAAGTCTCTATCATATCCCCTCTCTTTCTCCTATATGCCAGCGTCGGAAGTCCCAGTGTCCTCAACCTCTGCTCATAGCCCGCGTTCTTCAACGTTGTACCAGCTTGCTAGCTCTTCTCTGCACTTTCTCCACTGCTTCTATATCCTTTACCATATATGGAGCCCACACCTGGTTTGCATATTCCAGGTGTGGCCTAACCAGCGCTGTATATAGATTCCTGAAGATTTCTTCGTCAAGTGACACAAATGTCCTCCTTATCAGCCCTACAATTCTATTGGCTTTGTTTATCTTTTCCGCTAAATCTTCTGAGAAATTTAACTTATTATCTATCACTACTCCTATATCCTTTTCTGCACTCACTTCCTCCATCGCTTCATACATACTGTATCCTACCTTGTCTATCTTGCTGGTCCCAATCCGCATGTACTTGCATTTTTTTGGATGAAAAGGCATTAACCAATGCTCAGACCATCCCTTCATGCCCTCCACATCTCCTTGAAGCAAACCCATATCTTCCTTACTCCTCACTCTTCTATACAGTTTAGTGTCATCCGCATACAGGTATACCTCACTTCCATTAGTTATAACTTCAGGCAAGTCGTTGATAAATATAACTGATAATGTGAATATGAATGATAATGGAGTGAGAAAAGTGAGGGATATGGAGACAGTGAAGGAGGTCATGAAAGGTGTGGATGAGGACGAATATGGATGGGAAGGGCAGGTGGAGGTCAGTAGGATAGGTAGATATAAAAGGGGAGAGATGATACCTATAAGGGTACAGTTTAAAACTAGGGCAGTGGCAGAGACTGTGACAAATTTTAGTTGGAGGCTAAATACAAATGAAAAACTGAAACACATAAGACTAAAGAAGGATTTGAGTATAGAACAAAGGAAAAAATTAAGGAATTACAAGAAAAGGCTGATGAAAATAATGGAAAGTTGGGTGAGGAGGATAAGAGAAATTTTTACTGGAGTGAGGGACGGAAAAGTGAGGAAGTGGTTTATAAGAGTAGAAGGGAGGGGGAGATCAGGGAGGGAAGAGAATGTGATGGGAGTTGTGACGGAGGAGGAGAACGGGGTGGAGGTGTCACAGGGAGAGACATGAGGCAAAGTGACAGACCCAGTAGGGCTAACGGGGGAGTAGGGTACGGACTGGAGGAGCGGGATGGTGTAATTGCTGAAGGAATGGTAGATGGATTAAGGATTATGTTTAGTAATGTGGATGTGTTTACCCAGGACAAGAAAAGAGAACTGATATGTAGGTTGCAGGATGAAGAGGAAAAACCTGATGTCATAGCCCTACAGGCAGTAAGACCAAAAAATGCTAGAATTGAAAGGGAACTGGTGGAATATAGTTTGGAGGGTTTTGAGTTATATGAGAGAAATGCTATTAGAGCAGAGGTCAGAAGAGGACTGTTTATTTATGTAAGAAAAGAGCTCAAGGTTAATGAGGTGGATATGAGACAGCAGTATTGTGAGTATTTGTGTATTGAAGTAAAATGTGTAAGAGGATCAATTCTAATTGCCTCTATATATAGAAGCCCAAATAATAGCAGGGGAGAGGATGATAACCTACTGAAAGCTATGGAGGAAATAGATAATAGAGAGAACAAATATAAGATTTTGATTGGAGATTTCAATTTGCCAAGGATCAACTGGGCAAATTGTACTACTCCAGCGGGACAGGGTAGCCTGGAAAATAAGATTATAGAGAAAGTGAGAGATTGTTATTTAACGCAACATATTGTAGAGATGACAAGATATAGAGATGGGACGCAGGGGAGTGTACTTGATTTGATTTTTAGCAATGAAGAGGATATAGTGGAACATGTTAATGTGGATAGCCCTATAGGTCGTAGTGACCATGCCTGTATAAGCTTTAGTTGTAACATTAAATCAGAGAGGGATAATAGAAGCAATAGAAAAATATACATGTATGATAGAGCAGATTATGAGCTGCTGAGACGGTGTTTAGACATTGACTGGGGGGAATACTTGAACGGTGAAGATGCTGAAGGAATGTGGAGGAAAATTAGAGTCAAACTGGAGAATGCTGTATCCAAAAGTGTACCAGTAAGGGAATATAAGGATAAAACAAAATTGAGGAAAAGAACGAACCCAGAATTGCCAATGAAAAGAAAACTTTGGACATTGATTAGAAGAAAGAAACGATTGTGGGAAAGATTAAAATTGATAAAAAAGAACAGGGGGTCTAGTATAGAAGCTAAAGAAGTGGATCTGGAACGCAGACAAATAAACAATAAAATAAGGTGGGAAACAAGGAGGGGGGTGAAGGAGAGGGAGAGAGAGATTTCTAGAAATGTGAAGGATAATCCAAAAATATTCTGGAAGTACATTCAGGAAAAGTTAACAAGAAGAGTAGGGATCCCAGAGCTGGTAGGGGGGTTGAATGATGGGAGTAGAGAGGAGACTGATAAGGAAGCCTTAGGGGAGAGAGAGAGAGAGAGAGAGAGAGAGAGAGAGAGAGAGAGAGAGAGAGAGAGAGAGAGAGAGAGACATAATACGACAAATACATATCAAATAAATATAAATATGTAAATAGTTTAATCTTACCTTTTCCGTGGGTGCCCTTAATATGTGGGGTGACTACTGAAGCATAGAATGATAGGAACCCAAAACTACCGTTAAAAATGAGATCCCAGCTGTGGTGTGACTAGTAAATATTGATCCCAAGTTTTGCTAAAATACGTTTTAATCGCCGTATTACGCATTTAGGCCTAACCCCTCATTTTCCCTGTACTTCATAGCCCTCCCCACTATCGGGCGGCGTGTCTAAGTTAAGATCGTTGTATAATGGGGAAAACGGTTTCGCCGAGGGTTGTAATTATTTCCAAACACTAGGCTATATAGGCCCTATTGATGAAAACTAACATAGCCTAACAGGGAAAAATAAAAAAATCCATGGGAAAATTGGTGACCATCTTATTTAGTTTTTTCATTGTTTCTAATAAGGCGGATGTAGGCTAGTGTCCTTGAAGAAGTTGAAGATTATCCATAAAATTACCGGGAAAGAGAGGGCAGGGACCCTGGGTCACTGGGTGACCCATAGCGCATTTTAAGACTGTTATTTCGGTAAACCTGACTTTTTGGACCGACAGCGATTTCACTAAGTTTTATTTTGTTTTTTTTAATTTTTCCTTCAAATATAGGCCTAGTGTTGTTTGATACTGACGAGGAGCGGAAATGAGTATTTACCCATTATCCAACAATCTAAAAACACGCCCCCCACTAGTGGGGGCCCTCCCCAGGGTTCCCTGAAGTTCAGGGAAAATGAGGGGTTAAAAGCATAAAAATACAATAATATAGCGTTTTGTATCAAAACTTGGCTCGGGTTTTCCCAAATTGCAAACCCATAAAACCCAATTTTGTGAATATCCGAGCCAAATTTTGACGAAAGCTGGCTCGGATTTCACGGGGTGGAGTGGGTAGCCTAATATCTTATGTTATAAAAATAGTCAACTTTGGGAAGATATTAGTCTAACCTAACAACCTTACCTAACCTATCCTAGTATTATGGGTGGGGGCTGCCGCCCCAGCCCCCCACACCCCCGCTGGTTGGGTTAGGCTATTTTTTTTTTTTTTTTTTTTTTAATGTGCTAGGCTATTAGCCTAACCTAACAACCTTACCTAACCTAACCTAGTATATGGGTGGGGGCTGCCGCCCCCACACCCCCGCTGGTTGGGTACTGGCTGAAAAACTTATTGTTTTACAGTAGGCCTAGGCCTATAGCCTACTGTATTTTAGCATTTTTTTTTTTTTTCTTCTCCCTTATAACACATTTCAGCTCTTAATGACATATATAGCAATGATGTATATGCTCTACCGGACCTATTAGGCCTAAAAAGATCGATGGGCATTGGGCTAACTGTCGGTCCAAAACATCAGTATAACCGTTATTTCTCAGTAAATAGGCCTAGGCCTACTGATTTCCGCACTTCAATTAAACATCCTACAAGTTCTAACCAGTTACCAGTCCCCTGAACAGTTTTTAATAGGTTACTTGAGGATATTTTAACGGGACCATAGGTAAACATTTAGACCTATCATAATCTGTGGCACTGTCGCACTGACACCGAAACAGCATAGGCTAGGCGGCTAGGCCATTTAGGCTACTTTCAAGGCCTCTTGCACCACACAGCTTTCATGTTGTTAAGCATGTCCTTACCCCTTTCTATCACATGTTTAGATGCATGATGATGAAGCACGTTCCTCTGGCTATATTTGTCCTCAAGATATAGGCTATTAGCACTAAAAGCTACGAAATTGCGTCAGACTCTCAGCCGCTGAGCCTTCTTCTTCTTCTTCTTGTGGAGTTGCTGTCCCTTTTTTTTTTTGGAACCAGAGTCAAGCTCACCTAGATCAGATCAGATGTGGTTTGGGAAGTAGTGCCTTAACAACTGCACTTCCCTGAGAGGTTCTTGTATTACTTGTAATTTTCCTTTTGTGACGTGCTCTGTTATATTATATTGTTCAGTTCAGTTCAGTTGGAATTCGGGAAGTTTAGCCTTAACGTCGGCACTTCCCTAAAAGGTTTTGTTATTTTTCTTTTTGTGACTTTTTGTGACGTGCTCATTTGTCTAAAAATAAATATATCTCATTTTTCATCCCTTTTTCTGAAATCTTCTTTCTTGTATTTCTTTTTCTTTTTTCTATATGTTGCATTATAATCTATTTCTTCTTATTCCAGCTCCTTCATTTTCTTGGTTCTTGCTCTCCACATCCCATACAACATCTTCACTCGTTCCTGGTTTTCTTCTTTGAACAGTAGATTTCCTATCACTTGATTTTCCTCCTCTTCTTCTTCTTCTTCTTATTGTTTAAATGTGCAGTTTGCTTGGAGGGTTGTCTCCAGATTACTGCACAGGCGTTTAGATGGGACAGAATAAGAATAGAAGGGGAAAATCATAGAATGAGGAATGAAAAACTACTAAAAATTAGTCACTGAAGCCCCCCAACTGCGTCAAGGAGAGTAGTATCAGAGGGGTTTTCCTCCTCAACGTAAGGTTTAGGTTGTTGTAGCGCTGTTTCCTTTACTCTCTCTATATATATAGGGCACCATAAAATAAAGTGTTTGATGTCCTCTATCTCAGCATTACATAGTAAGCAAATTATATCTCCTCCTACATGCCTGTTCCTGTCTCTTAAATTTAAATTATTCGTTCTACACCTATATAATATGACTGAAGCTTCTGTATTATCATAAATTTCTTCTCCCTTTATTTCTGATTTAAAGGCCCTGTATATTTCTAAACTGCTTTTATCCCCTAGCTCTTCCTGCCATTTCCTTTTATCCCAATTTTTAACTTTCTTCTTAATTTCTTCATTCAGTATACTCGCTAAATCTGTTTCTCCTAAATTTAAAATTCTTATATATTTTCTAATTTCCATTGTCCATGGATCTTTTTCGTTGTTTAATTTTTCTTCTGTTATTCTTCTAAGTAAATCATTACTGTCTTCTCTTAAATATTTTAAATATTTTATACTTCCTTCCATAATTCTTGCTTCCATTGTGGATGCTATCTCCCCTCTCAGGGTCACTTTTTGTGCATATCTCCGTGCCCCTAATATTTGTCTAAATACCCTATTTTCAATATTTTGTAACTTGTTTATTTCTGTTTTTGTAAATCCTATTATGCTTGAGCCATACAGGACCGACGGGAGCACCACACTCTTCCAGTATGTTTTACCAATTAGAATTTTGTTACAGCTTTGTGCTATTACAAATAAACAATAAAATAAGGTGGGAAACAAGGAGGGGGGTGAAGGAGATGGAGAGAGAGATAGCTAGAAATGTGAAGGATAATCCAAAAATATTCTGGAAGTACATTCAGGAAAAGTTAACAAGAAGAGTAGGGATCTTTGGTTTGGGGGTTAAATGATGGGAGTAGAGCGGAGACTGATAAGGAGAAAGCAGAGGTGCTTGGGGGGGGTACTAACAGTGGAGTCGGAGGATGCAGTGCCTACTATTCCCATCAAACAGGCACCGGCACTAGAACTAATAGAGTTCTCCCATGCTAGAATAAGAAGGGCTATAGAAAAAATGAACAGAAGTAAGTCACTGGGACCGGATGGGATACACCCAAAAATCATAAAGGAAGGAGGGGAGATGTTAGTAGAGCCATTGAAAATGTTATTTGAGGTATCGTTTAATACAGGACAAATCCCGATGGACTGGAGAGAGGCGAACATAACAGCTATATTTAAGAAGGGAAAGAGAAATGACACAGGGAATTATAGACCAGTCAGTTTGACAAGTGTTGTGTGTAAACTAATGGAAACGGTAATTAGAGAAGGAATAATGGATCATATGAAGTCAAACCAACTTTTCAGTGGGAGACAGTTCGGATTCTTGCCGGGGAGGTCGACGGTACTACAGCTAATTAAGGTGGTAGATGATTGGATGCAAATTCTAGAAGATGGTGATGTAATAGACGTGGTATATTGCGATTTTATGAAGGCCTTCGATAAGGTCTCACATAAAAGGTTAATAGAGAAAGTTAGAAGCTATAATATAGGGGAGAAATGTGTGAAATGGATAGAAGCCTTCCTGAAAGATCGGAGACAGGGTACTGGTGAATGGAATAGGCTCGGGGTGGAGGGAAATTACAAGTGGGGTACCTCAGGGATCTGTGTTGGGACCACTGCTGTTCGTTATATTTATCAACGACTTGCCTGAAGTTATAACTAATGGAAGTGAGGTATACCTGTATGCGGATGACACTAAGCTGTATAGAAGAGTGAGGAGTAAGGAAGATATGGGTTTGCTTCAAGGAGATGTGGAGGGCATGAAGGGATGGTCTGAGCATTGGTTAATGCCTTTTCATCCAAAAAAATGCAAGTACATGCGGATTGGGACCAGCAAGATAGACAAGGTAGGATACAGTATGTATGAAGCGATGGAGGAAGTGAATGCAGAAAAGGATATAGGAGTAGTGATAGACAATAAGTTAAATTTCTCAGAACATTTAGCGGAAAAGATAAACAAAGCCAATAGAATTGTAGGGCTGATAAGGAGGACATTTGTGTCACTTGACGAAGAAATCTTCAGGAATCTCTATACAGCGCTGGTTAGGCCGCACCTGAAATATGCGAACCAGGTGTGGGATCCATATATGGTAAAGGATATAGAAGCAGTGGAGAAAGTGCAGAGGAGAGCTAGCAAGCTGGTACCAACGTTAAAGAACGCGGGCTATGAGCAGAGGTTGAGGACACTGGGGCTTCCGACACTGGCATATAGGAGAAAGAGAGGGGATATGATAGAGACTTTTAAGATAGTGTCAGGAAAGTACGATGAGGATGTGTGTGAAGGTATCTTCTTGATGCGGGAGGGAACAAGAACGAGAGGACACTCTAAGAAAATTTACAAAGAAAGAAATAGGCTTGAGAAGGCAAAGAACTAATTTTGTGATAGAGTGGTAAATGAGTGGAACGCACTGCCCCAGTATGTAGTCGATTCCGAATCAATAAGGGAGTTTGAAAGTAATCTTGATAAAGCATGGGGAAGACAAGATTTGAAGTTTGATTATAAAACAAAAATACAGAATAGTAAAAATGTTGCGTCTGCTACCGCCGCCGCCAACACCGTGAACGACCGCAGCAGTGCAAGTAGGCCTACTGGTACTGAGCTGGAAACACAGGCATAGTTTGCCTTTTTCCAGAGGATCTACTGTAAGACACTGTAAGAAAATTACAGGATAGGTCATATTAGCCATTCTATTCGCTTTTCCTATTGCCTCAGATTTCTGGTCTTTGAAACAATTTCTAGTATCATTTACTTTTATTCCTAAATACTTAATCTGCTTAACTACTTCTATTTCTTTGATATTGTTTGGTTTCTCCTTCATATTAAATATTAATATATGACTTTTATTTTTATTTATGTGTAATGCCCTCGAAAATATCCCGCAACCCCAATAATGTACTACCCGAGTTGACGTCAGGTATAGGGCCTAGTATAAAATAGTCGTTGATGGGAAGTCCAATAAACTCATCAGGTGAATCACCACGAGACTATCACCTGGTTCTTACAAATCGGACTAAGGTTACTATACTTTTGTACGTCCGTAGTAGTACAGTGGGTTAGCGCGCGGGCCTGGTTGACCTATGATGGTCATGGTCACTAACCAGGGTTCGAACCCCAACCAAGGCATCTCAAAACCTGTGGGTTTTTAGGAGGGTTAAACTCCCTTCAGAGGTTCGAGCCCCGCACCAGGCCCCAGGAAAGGTTGACCCTAAGTGGGCCTGGGGAGTTTTCAGGACAGAAAAATTCCCTCCACACCCAACCCCCACCCTGTTTCCCACCATGCTGCCACCCCACCTTTGAGTTCCCTCGTCGCCCCAACCGCAAATCTCGACGAAATCCCGTATAACGGAAACCTAGACGCCACTCTTACCAACCTAGATAGATGTGTAAGAAATGCGAATAACGACCGAACAAAGGAACGACAAGAGCAACAAATTCTCCAAGCATTATTCAAGATCCTTCCCTTGTACATCTGGCATCATTTCCTCATCCATGGCCAGACAACCTTCCGACAGGACATCCATACCATCAGGGAAATGTTGAAGCCACACTATCGAACCCCTGCCCTGATTCCCTGATTCCTCAACCACCTGCGAACCAAAGGTCACCTCACCTCCCTTTATCCTTTCCCTCACCTTCCACACCTAACCTCACTCTCCACCCTATCCACCAGACTTCCTCCACCAAATCCGTTCCACCCTTGCCAGAAAGTACCTGCTCCACCCCACCTCTCCCATCCTCACCACCCATCTCCGTTATCACCTGCAACAAACCCCTCAAACTCGTGGACCCCATTCAGAACTTAAAATCACCGCCGTGCATAACCCCTACCTCCTCTTCCCCCCCTACCTTACCCCCCTCTTCACCGTTACCCCATCCGCCCCAAATTCCACCCCCAAAGATCCCGTTCGACAAAATACCACGCCCATCCAAATCCAACCACAACACTTTTTCCACCTTGACTAACCCCCAAAATACTACCCTCTCTCTCGCCCCAAACAACATAATCAACCTCTCAACCTCTCCTCGAAATCCCATCCACGTCTCTCCCGACAATAAAATCAGTCCAAATTCAACCCCTCTCAAACCACAACCCTGCCTGCCCAGACCCCCCCCTCCACCATCTCCCTATCAAATCCCCACACTCCAACCCTCCAAACCACCCGATCATCGTAAACTCTCAACCTCCAGCCTTACTCACCCTTCCCACAACCCCACTCACGACCACAACTCTCTACACAATTCAACCCCTCCCCAGCACCAACCTCTTCCACAACAACAACCCCACGTACTCGACCTGCCCATTTCACCTTTAACCCCCCCCTAGTTGTCACTACCCCCGACCGCAACCCTTCAAGCCACCATCCATATCTTACGGCCACAACTCTCTACACAATTCAACCCCTCCCCAGCACCAACCTCTTCCGCAACAATAACCCCGACTCGACCTGCCCGTTTCACCTTTAACCACCCCCCCCTATCACTACCCCCGACTGCAACCCTTCAAGCCACCATCCAAAACTGCCCCCGGGCCAGCTCTCACCCAGACCCACATTCCTAACGGCAGACCTAACGGTATATCCACCCCTCCCTCCCAAAGTGAAAGCGAACCCCCAAGGTCAAAGCCACAACCACCACCACCACCACCCCTACCAATAAACCAGACCTTCACCAAGACTAACGGCGACCCTAACTAACCCAGCCCCCCCTGATGATGATGATGATGTTTATTGTACTGGATTTTCCATGGGATTTTGTTTTGTATTGTTCTCAATTCCTAAGCGATTGGGCATGATTCTATAAATTTACATGTTTTCCATATACTGTATATATTATTTGTTTTTCCTTAGTAGTACTCCCTTTCTTGTTAGCCTACACTTTTCTTACTATCTTTTAAATTTGTTTTATACATTGTTAAACACTTTAGCTCTTCTTAATTTTCCTGTGTTCTTAAGTATCAAGGCTGCAATAAGTAGGCTAGATGCTAACAAATCCTGTGGTTTTGATGGTATATATGCTGAACATTTGAAGTACTCCTCCACTCTCCTCTTGGAGAAACTCAGCAGTTGCTTTACCAGCTTTCTAATCCATGGTTTCCTACCAGAATCTATGATGTCCGTTACCTTGATACCAGTAATTAAAGACAAGGCTGGCAAAATTACATCAAAAGACAACTATAGACCTATTGCCCTTGCCAGTATTGTAAGTAAGATACTAGAGTTAATCATTTTAGACAGAATCTCAGTGTATATCTCAACTAATAGTAATCAATTTGGTTTTAAAAAGAATCATGGTACGGACCAGTGCATCTACACTCTGAAGGAGCTAGTGGATGGGTACATCAAAATGAACAGCTCTATTTTGCATGCTTTCTTGATGCTAGTAAGGCATTTGACAGAGTCTGCCACAATATCCTGTTTGATAAATTAGCAACAAGGGGAGTGCCATCCTATATACTGAGAATCTTGAAGTACTGGTACGCCAATCAAACATTTAATGTAAGATGGGGTAACATTATTTCGGATTCCTTTACAGTAACCAATGGAGTGAGACAGGGTAGTATTCTCTCACCTTACTTATTCAATGTATATATGGATGAATTAAGTGATAAATTGAATAAAGAGCAGATTGGATGTTATGGTGGGAATAAAATCATCAACCATCTCATGTATGCTGATGATCTGGTCATTATTGCACCGTCTTCTGCGGGTCTGAGCAAACTTCTTGATATATGTGAATCTTTTGGTAGTAAACATTGTGTTAAATTCAACCCACTGAAAAGTGCTGTTCTTATATTTAGATCAAAATTACTGTATAAAAGTAAACTGCCAAATTTCTCACTCAATAATCAAATTATTCAAGAAGTAAACAAAATAAAATACCTGGGACACATTATCTCAAACGATTGCTCAGATGATGCAGATATCGGCCATCAGCGCAGACAGCTATATTTACGTGGTAACACCATCTTGAGAAAATTCCACATGTGTAATTGGGAAACTAAAGTCACTTTGTTCCGGACATATTGTTCCTCTATGTACACGGCCCATTTGTGGTGGAAGTATAAGAGAGCCACCATAAATGGTCTGTGTACATCCTATCATAATATACTCAAGATGTTCATTGGTCTCTCTAAATATGAAAGCACTAGTATGGTGTGCACACTGTTGGATGTGCAGTGCTGTCGGGCTGTCATCAGGAGACTGGTCTACAGCTTTTCGCAGCGACTGCAATCCTCCAGTAACACGCTGATTGTAGCTCTTTGGTCTAGTGATCATATCTATGAATCCCGTATTATATCTCACTGGCAGAAGCTGCTGCACACATAGTATGTACTGTAATGTAATATATAGGTCTAATTGAACTATGAGCAATGATCTGTGCAATAGGTGTTAACCAACATTGAGCAATAGCCTTAGTTAGCCTATCTGTGTTATATTGTGACAAAATGTGATATGTGCTCTATTCTGTAAATAGGCCTACTGTATTTTTTATTTTATTGTGTCTTTATTAATATATCTTTGTGTATAATTATTATCTGTGCTCTGACGAGAAGTGTATGTGATATGGACCATTAGGTCGTACTGTATTTATACTGTATCTATCTTATGTGTCTGGAATAAAGAATTATTATTATTATTATTATTATTATTATTATTATCTGTTCTTTCGTCAAGTTCTTTTATCCTCTTTTCTCTCCTTTTCCAACATCTATGTATTTTCTTCTCTCGTTCCCTTCTTTCTTGAATAGTAACTCTCCTATTAGTTTTCAGTGTCTTGGATATATGGCCTGAGTAATCTTGTTATTTTTCCTAATTTCATTATATTATTCACATTCCAGGATAAAATGTTTTAAGTTTTTGTCTCTCTTTTCCGCGCAGTCTGCTGCTAGTCGAGATGACAGTAATCTTCGTCCTCAGCGGTAGGCTGCCATTTCCCTCCAACCTAACCCCCTCACCGACCTGACCTGGCCCCCTAAACAAACCTACGTACTCCAACCTTGAGGTACGAGGTCGTACCTCATATAAAGGCGACGGAAGTAAAATACCACAGGAACGAAAAACCTGAGAGCGAAATCCCCACCCCTAACGAGCCACAGGAACGAAAATCTTGAGAGCGAAACCCCCACCCCCAACGAGATCCCCGGTCCCTTTTCCATCCCCGATTTGGTCTCTCTCTCTCTCCCAATTCATTCCACATATTATACGTCTCTCAATCACAGTCTTCTAATATACAAACCACAATACTTTACTCACTGACATTCTTGATGTACCACCTAAGTATGTATTTAATTATGTAACCACCATACAGGCTTTAATACTTTCATTGTGTAGGTTCTAGGCGATCTAAAAGACACCTTAGCTTCCATTGCACACCAAATCAGATCGTGATTACGTCAGCCCTGTATTTAGTTATATAACAATCATAGTCCCCCCCCCCCCCAATTCTAACAATTCTGTCTCTAACCTCCCGTTGTTTTATCCACTAACTATATATATTCCCAACCTTCCTAATACCACCTCCATTTCACTAGACAAAATACCTAGGAGTAATTCCGAGATTAATTATGAAATTACACTAGACAGCCCCATAACTCACTGAGATCCACTTTGCTATTTTATTGATGTACCAACTCCCTAATGTTAACATAATTTAGGGAACTTGTAAAAAGAGAAGACACCTATCTTCGTTCCCCCATTTTTTAGCAGTTAGCTATACATAACCTCACGTTGCATTGTTCGTCTGTCAATTTGTGTCCCTTGCCAGTTCTTGTATTGATATATGCCTGTTGATTTAGATAAGATAATTAAGAGTTATGTAACAACCTTTAACCACGACTCTATACACCCGATAACCCTATGCCAGTTATTGTATTGATTTAGGCCTGTTAATTCGGATAAACTCACTATGACCAATCTGCAGACGATTATCAGGAGAGATGCAGGAAAGCCACCTCGTATCTCTCTCTCCATGACGAGTATAGATATATGTACCCCCGTGCTCAGTCGCCCCCTTGCCTTGTTCTTCTAGTAACTAAGTGTATATATAATATTAACCGGAGTATGCCACCAGTATTGATACGACATAGCGGCACTGTCCTTGTGTCGTATTGTGCCACGTGCATACCAAACTGGTTTTCATCATCTTATTAGGACGACGTCTATAATGCCGTCGTTTATGCATGTATTCACTCCTTAGGGTAACTATCTGTTATCCACGATGTTTTCTCTTTTCCACTTAACTCCGCAGGTTACACACCTCTTAAAAAATCCAATCTTCTTTAATACAAACCACATGACTTTCCTCCTAGACATTCTTGATGTACCAACTAAGTATGTATTTCATTAGATAACCACCTTGTGGGTTATAGTACTTTCATTTGTGTAGGTGCGAAGGCGAGCTCAAAACGCTTTCGATTTCCAGTCCACAACGAACCCGATCATGATTATGTCACCCCTATAATTAATTATGTAACCCACATACCAACCCCATGCTCAGCTGTTCCTTTCTTTTGTAGTAACTAAGTATATAGATATGTACCCCCGTGCTCAGTTGCCTCTTGTCTTGTTCTTCTAGTAACTAAGTATATATATAATATTAACCGGAGTATGCCCACCGATATTGATACACCACTGTCCTAGTGTCGTATTGTGCCACGTGCATACCAACCCGGTTTCATCACCTTATTAGGACGACGGCTATAATGTCGTCATTTATGCATGTATTCAATCCTTAGGTTAATTATCTTTTATCCGCCATTGTGTTCCTCTCTTCCATTTACTTTTCCACAATTGTTATACATCTTCCAATCACCTCCTCCGTATCCACAATCCACACTACTCTGTTTTGCTTCGAGAACCTATGCTCAGTGGTAACCTGTTTTGGGTCATCCTGTCCTCTTATCCTTCACGCCCAGCTGCACACACCACCCTACCTGTTCGATCGTAGGGAAATGCCACCCCTATGTCCAGCGCATTAAGGGTCACTGCCTAGGTCACGAGCGGCGTGGCGCCTAGCCTCAAACCACCCCCTTTACAATTCACAACCCTCCCCCTGTAAAGACGCCATAAGAACGTTATAACATGCCGACTCAGTTCGTTCACTAAAGACACTAACCTCAACAAATGGAAGGTAAGGACCTATCCTTGTACCCCCCTTTAACTATCCTCTAACTCCCTAGCCCCACTCACAACCTGAACCAGAACAATAGCCGGCGCGAGACTAGGACGACTCCCTCTCGTCCCCCCTTAAAAATGTAAATTTCCCCATGACTTGCATTTTCACAAAACCACTATTCTTAACACCCACGAGTGATCCTCGTACATGAAAACTAGATGTAGTGATCAACCCTAACTAGGAAGATACCTCCTGACAACCTGAACTCATATCTCAATCCAATTAACGTAAGAACTCACGTTAACCATATTTAGGGAGCGGCCTCCCCCCCCCCTCCCCTCGACCCCACAGGGACCCCACCGACCCCCGCGAAGAATTACCCTGAACCGCGCAAGCCAGCAAATTCTTGCCAGACAACAGGTGAGTTTCCAACAGGTTATGACCTACAAATCTAAATACCTATCCAAATACCATCCTATCCCATCCTTAACCAAAACCAAAATCTTCCTTATCCCATACTAGATTACGAATAGCATGTCAGCTAGACCAGAGAAGGATATTTAGGTGTATTGATGAACAATACCTCCCAGCCTATTCACGTAGGGCGCCAGCAAAGTAGTCCCTAAAAAACCCTTCACCAAATCCGCCTAAATAACTCTACTAGTACCTCATACTAGAGTTAAGATATCCACGATCATAAATCAGATAACAAGCAGTAGAGGCATGGTAACATCGAAAAATGGCAGCCTATTTTCACATTCCCATTCCGAAATACGATGGGAAGACCTACGACATAGAAACATACATGGACATTGTGAAACCAGTGCTAGATTTGGCGTATAACACGGACCGTGCAAAAATAGCCGTCCTCTTAACGCACTTGGGAAAAGCCGTTTCCCTCGTTGCCCCACAGGTAACCCCTGAACTCACCTGGGATCAATTTAGACCCATTGTAATCGATGCCATTAGGCCATCACTAGGTATTTTCGTCGCCTTTGCAAAAATTAAAGACATAAAATTCGAAGGCGATTTAGACGCCACAATTGCCTCCATTCGCCAGCAAGTGAGAGCTGCATTCCCTGCTCTTCCCGTGGAGCAACAAAATCAAATTCTCTTTGTCTACCTCGTGCAAGTGTTACCCCTTTCCATCCTACAACACTTCACTGTGCATAACCCCGTTGATTTCCCTAAAGATCTAATCACCATACGAAAGTGTTTAGCGGCCCAACCCAAGACCAACACTCTAGCTGTCATCAAAAATTCCCCCCCTCAAAAATCAACTGCACGTTTTTCACGCCCACCCAGAAAGAATCAGAATAAAGCTCCTCCTCCCTCACCTCCACCACTGTACATGACGTCACTCCGCGACGCCAACCCACCACCCCCCTCACATTTTCCCCCACATAAAAGAACACGCTTCCATCTCTCTACCTCATCCAACCCCTCCTCAACCTCTAAAAAATTTCCTTCCCCTGCATCTCAAATTTCCACACCCCAATATATACATTCAATCCGCCCATTCCATTCATCATATCCCAACCACCGAAATCAAAAGAAACCAGCACCAACTCCGTCCACTCTCAACAACCCCACCATTTTACACAGCAAAACACCTCATCATAAACGCTCCCCCACCTCGCATCCTCCATCACTTAAGAATAACCACAAACCTCCTTCTGCTGCCATATCTACACCCAACCCCCACCCTGTATCCCACCGCTGCCACCAATGAAATGCTGGGTGTGAAGGGAATTTTTCTGTCCTGACAACTAATGTAATGCCCTCGAAAATATCCCGCAACCCCAATAATGTACTACCCGAGTTGACGTCAGGTATAGTATAAAATAGTCGTTGATGGGAAGTCCAATAAACTCATCACGTGAATCACCACGAGACTATCACCTGGTTCTTACAAATCGGAATAAGGTTACTATACTTTTGTACGTCCGTGGTAGTACAGTGGGTTAGCGCGCGGGCCTGGTTGACCTATGGGGTACATGGTCACTAACCAGGGTTCGAACCCCACCCAAGGCATCTCAAAACCTGTGGGTTTTTAGGAGGGTTAAACTCCCTTCAGAGGTTCGAGCCCCGTGCCAGGCCCCAGGAAAGGTTGACCCTAAGTGGGCCTGGGGAGTTGTCAGGACAGAAAAATTCCCTTCACACCCAGCATTTAATTTTTCCTGGTTATCTAATGAAATGCTGGGTGTGAAGGGAATTTTTCTGTCCTGAAAACTCCCCAGGCCCACTTAGGGTCAACCTTTCCTGGGGCCTGGCGCGGGGCTCGAACCTCTGAAGGGAGTTTAACCCTCCTAAAAACCCACAGGTTTTGAGATGCCTTGGGTGGGGTTCGAACCCTGGTTAGTGACCATGACCATCATAGGTCAACCAGGCCCGCGCGCTAACCCACTGTACTACCACGGACGTACAAAAGTATAGTAACTTGGTATAGGTGAGTTCTGCAAGACTGGGTTATTGGATTTCTTGCAAAATACATAAAGAGAATCAACAGAGGACATAGATAATCTCGGATAAATGGTTTGTAATACAGCTTTATTCTCAATAACACTCAGGTAGAAGGTACGTAATAGAATTCCACGAACAATAGATGTTGGAGCACTCAGGTAGGTTATTGGACTTATACCATCTCCCAGCACTTATCGTGGATTTGGATAGAGACATACTTCCCACTTCCAACGTTCAGGCATTATTCTTCTGATCACATTGCTTTATGACACGTAGGGTACATGAATCACACAGGTTAGGTATTTCGCTTTGTTAACTCTCTCTGGTAATATGACTCTTAATCAAAGATGAAAGTATAAGTAATGTGGTTATTGCCCAAGAATTAACGTAAAGGGATAACTGTAACTAGTTGCACTGGTCTAGGATGTTCACTTGTCTAGGTGATACTTCGGACCGAAAATATCAGTGAGGGCGAATCAGGTTAAACCTGATGGCAAGAATAATTACGGGAGTCAGTTCGCCTAAGCTAAATTTCACTGATATATATTAATGTGTACTAGCATAATCACTTGTTTCTTAACATCAGAGAAAGTTGAGACACAATCGAATACACTGGATGGTTGATAGTTAATAGCACCGTAACACTGGTACTCTGTGAAGTTACACAGTGATGGAATGTAATGCCCTCAAAAATATCCCGCAACCCCAATAATGTACTACCCGAGTTCAACGAGTTGACGTCAGGTATAGTGTAAAATAGCAGAGGTGGGCAGGTGCGCGCCATTTGGCGCTCTGCGCTCTGCGCTCTGCGATCCAGTGCGCATTACCAATATAGAGGAGCGCGGAGCGAGGAGCGGCACAATTCTGAAATCGGAGTGCAGGCGGGGAGCGCAGCTAGAAATTCGCGCTCCTTTCTGGCGCTCCGGAGGCGATTTTTCCTGTCAACAACAGGTACAAGAACGTCATTATCGTGTACAGTCATCGTACCGTTCGTACGGTGTTACCCGAGCCTGTCTGACTGTCTGATAGTCAAAAGACACTATAGACTTCAGAGACTTTTATAATTTTATGGTATCGATACTATCGGAATGTTACTTGAATGTATGGGTGGGAGGGTGGTTTGGGGGATGGTGGGGGGAAGGTAGAAGCGTAATTGAATCGTGTTACAAATATGAAGCCGATTGGTGAGGTAGTTTCGCCACCACAGATTTTATTTGTTTTCCTTTTCTTCGTACGGATACGCTGGAAGTGGGTTGTGGGAGGAAGTTGGGGGTGTGGTGGAGGGAAGGCATAAGGGTAAGGCACTTGTCACACAAATATGGAACCGATTGGTGCAATCGTTTCGCCGCCACAAATTTATTTATTTTTTCCTTGTGAGGCGACCGATAGTCAGCGAGTGGGTGGGAGGAGGGGTTTGGGGTAGTGGTGGTGCCGTGGTGGGTATGCAGAAGGGTAAGGTACATGTGGTAAAAAAATAAAAATATGAAAGCCATAGGTGCAGTCGTTTCGCTGCTACAATTTTTTTTCGGCGAGTCAGTATATAATTATATACGGACCTGGCACTGGGCGTGACAATTGTCATCTGACAAGACCCTAGTCCCGGCCATATATATATAATTATTATAAATTATATACCGTCGGACCTGGCAGTTTCGGACCTAGTTTCTCAGTTTGGACAGTTTCTGTAATTCTTTGTCATATCATAGATATCAATGGACAGTCACAATGTCACAAACTCACAATGATATCAATCATATCATATCATTGACATTTGCAATGATATCAATCATATCATATCATTGACATTTGATTCATTGATATGACATAAAGAATAACAGAAACTGAGAAAGTGAGAAACTTAAACAGTTAAACTTCAGAAAGACACCATGACTTGAGGTTTTTAGAATGTTTTGAATTCTTGGAATTTAGTGAAGTGAAAGACAAAGGACAAAGTGAAGGACAAAGGTAAATAATTAAATAACTTCTAGAGGCTGTTTTTTTTTTTTATTTTTTTTTTATTTACCTATTTTTGGGAGCGCGGCGCGCAGGAGCGCGGAGCGGGAAGCGCATCTGGTCTGCTGACAAAAGGAGCGCGTGAGCGCTGCCGCATTACCTTATGTCTGATGAGCGCGGAGCGCTGCCGCATTACCGGTCCCACCGGAGCGCGTCCACCTCTGTAAAATAGTCATTGATGGGAAGTCCAATAAACTCATCACGTGAATCACCACGAGACTATCACCTGGTTCTTACAAATCGGTCTAAGGTTACTATACTTTTGTACGTCCGTGGTAGTACAGTGGGTTAGCGCGCGGGCCTGGTTGACCTATGGGGTACATGGTCACTAACCAGGGTTCGAACCCCACCCAAGGCATCTCAAAACCTGTGGGTTTTTAGGAGGGTTAAACTCCCTTCAGAGGTTCGAGCCCCGCGCCAGGCCCCAGGAAAGGTTGACCCTAAGTGGGCCTGGGGAGTTGTCAGGACAGAAAAATTCCCTTCACACCCAGCATTTCATTGGTGGCAGTCACGGAACGTGATCTGGTAGCTACATAGAGCACCCATCACGCGGACCCTAACAATATTGAGATTGCTGAGGTGATACAGCTACGATACCTTATGACCTTAAAGAGCCTAGGGACTAGCCTAGTTAAAGAAGGATGTAATGTAATGCCCTCGAAAATATCCCGCAACCCCAATAATGTACTACCCGAGTTGATGTCAGGTATAGTGTAAAATAGTCGTTGATGGGAAGTCCAATAAACTCATCACGTGAATCACCACGAGACTATCACCTGGTTCTTACAAATCGGACTAAGGTTACTATACTTTTGTACGTCCGTGGTAGTACAGTGGGTTAGCGCGCGGGCCTGGTTGACCTATGGGGTACATGGTCACTAACTAGGGTTCGAACCCCACCCAAGGCATCTCAAAACCTGTGGGTTTTTAGGAGGGTTAAACTCCCTTCAGAGGTTCGAGCCCCGCGCCAGGCCCTAGGAAAGGTTGACCCTAAATGGGCCTGGCGAGTTGTCAGGACAGAAAAATTCCCTTCACACCCAGCATTTCATTATGTTTAGCCCACATTCATTTCCTATTTTAATTAGATCTTCTATTGCCTTTTCAGCCTCTTTTATTGTATGTGCCATAAGTAGACCATCGTCAGCATAGAATAGCGCCTTTATTTAAAAAAAACTCATCTGTGAATCCTCCTTCTTTTTCCAAGTTTTTTATAATTTCGTAAGTTAAAAGTTTAAAAAGTGTGGTCGATCCCGTGCAGCCCGGTCTAATGCCACTAGTGACTTGAATCTGTGTTTCATTTTTATAACCTTTATTTATAATTGTGCTGTCATCAATATAAACTTTACTTATTACATTAATTATATCTGAATTTATATTATAGTCCTTTAACACTTCAATCATCTTCTCTCTCTTACTGAATCGTACGCTTTAGAAAAATCAATAGAGATGACAATTAGTGGTTTCTTTAGTTCAAAAGCTCTCTGTATACAGTACTTCAAGATAAAGAGGTTATTTTCTATTCTGCCTTTACTTGTGAATCCACTTTGAGTCTCTCTAACCTCTTTATTATATGTTACATGTTCTTCTATTTTATTTTTAATTGCAGTTGTCATAAATAATTGATATGATACATCTGTAAGTGCCAATGGTCTTAATTCATTCACCTTTGGTTTACTTATTTTTGGTATCATCACGGTCAATGATTTTTTCCAAACGTCTGGTATTATGCTAGTATCTAAGATTCTATTAAAGCAGCTTGTCAGTTTCTTTAAACATATATCACTTTGAATAATAGCTTTATAAAACTCAGGTTTTAATGAATCCAACCCAGCTGCTTTCCTCTTTTTTAACTTCTTCAAACTCTTTTTAACTTCTCCTATAGTTATTTTGGGTCTATCCATATATTTAATATAATTATCAATCTTAAAAGCCATATCCATGTGCTCCGTTAACTCTTCTGTTACTGTTACTGTATGGATACCGGTACTATAGTTATGGTCTTCAACTACTGGTACTCCTGTTATGCCCTGTTTTTCTACAGGATTAACTTGGGTAATGTGAGTTCTAACTGACTGGGTATAGAAGGCTGCATGCACAAAACAAGGTATGAGGAATAGAGAACACAAAATAAACACACGGTAACAAGACACACGATCACATTTATTGATGTACACACTTCTGTAGTTTTCTTGATAATGATTAATATGAAACATAAGAAGGTATGAATACTCGTACTAGACAAATGATAGAATTGAACAACTAGCATTAAGTGGATCTGGATGGAGCCTAGTCTCCCACTTCCAACGTTCAGGTATTAATCTTCTGATCACTGGCTTTATTCACAAGTTGATATACTGGAGACCATAAAGGTTACTTATAGATTCATATTCACTATTAGATTTATCCCTGGTAGCTCTGATGCACAAGTAGTAATTCACAGACTAGATTAGACACGCGTATTTTAGAGCACGAGAATTCTAGTAACCTCAGGGGGTACTGATCTAAGGTTTATATTCTTATAGCAGAAACACGTAGAAAGCAAATCAGTGGGCGAACATTAGATATCACTAGGGTTTCACTTCTATGTAATAATATCTGGATATATGGGTAATTACGAGAGTTAATATCGCCTGTTAATTAATAAACACTGATACGCTTAGCACTTCCTAATGGAATGGTTATATATGAATTATACTGGGGCAAAGATATAGCCACTTCATAGAAATATTAATAAGTGAGTCTCTAAACAGCACTGTAGCACTGTAGTACTGATAAAGTGAATCTTGGGTAGTATTTGATTGGTCTGGTCCTGGTTATCTTGCGTCCGTGATGTTGGGGGCTAACGACTGGTTCCGCGGCCGTCCAGGTAGTCCATATGTAGGAAGTTCTCAAGACGGATCTCTTGGCGATTGTTGCTGGCTACACGCTTATATACCCACTGGTTTGTGAAGGTTATAAGGTGCACGTAGATTTCTTGTACGTGGACAGATGCTTCTATCTCAATCTGCCACGGAGTCTGCCGGCTCTGGAACTCAATTCTCAGGAACAACACAAGGGCAGAGCTAGAGGTCAACTTAAGGGGCCAGCCACTGGTTGGTGTCTATCTTTCAACTGATTTTACTGGGGGCTGGAGCTTGGTTTATAGGTTCGGTTTTGGACCCTGTAGGCCATAGGGATCTCGAGTTTTGATGGACTTATTTGAGCTCTCAATACGGGAACTAGGTAAGGTGGTGATTACTGTTGTGGCACATGGCTGTATGGAGCCTTCATGATGTGATATAACTGAGCCTTAGTAAGAGGTACTATTTTGGCTATACTGGAAGTATTTAGGGGAGAGAGACTGGATCTACTTTGCGAGGCGGTTTGGGACAGCTGTGATAGGAGCGTCTCTCTTAGATTGCTCAGTCTTCATTCTATGGTATAGCTGAGGTGCTAATTTGGTTATCAGAGTATGCAAGAAAGGTTAATGGGTTATTGTGGGTTAATAGAGGTTAGTAAAGGTGTTAGTCATACATGGTTAGTTCATTGATAGGAAGAATTCCTGTGCTACCTGGCAATGACCCGGAAGTCAAAACAGGGGTCAGGTATACCTCCGCAGGGGTAGGGGTCTCCCTCCTCGGGTGGGTGACAGGGGTAGGTGCGCGTCCTCCCTCTGTGATGGTCGTCCGGGCGGCTGTGGCTGGGGGCTTGCCATATTACAAGTGTTTGTAATAACCCTCTGTTTATGAGATAGATGTGGGTGTTCGTAATACCAAAACGAAGGTGCCTTGACCAGCTAGTTTAATTGGTTGGGTTGTTAATTGCATGGTTTGTTGGATGTGGTGGAGACTGGGTTGCTAATTCTGCCACATTTATCTGGAAGTATGGCAATAGAAGTTAGTCACTGGCGAGGCGGCTAGCCTCGCACTGACGATCATTTGGTACAGGGTTGTGAAGGGGTTGTGAGGGAATAGATGGCATGCAAAGGGTTAGTAAAGTTCTAATGGTGTTCCTTCCTATTGGGGGAAGGTAGGCTGGATAGGAGTATATATACAAAAGGTTTGAGAATGTTAGTAACGGAAAAGTTAAGGATATTCAGGGGGTATGGTGGAGAGGCTAGGTTAGTAGGGAGTGGAGGAGCGTGGGGGTTAACGAGAGGGAGAGGGTTAAGGTGGGCTACGTGGAAGTTTGACCCTAAGGTCTCTGGGCGTAGGGGTGGCATTAGGCTACAGTTGGTATCTTAGACTGGGGGTTACCGACAGGGAAGGTAGGGTAATTAAACGCTACCGGGGGGTGAGCAATAGGTGGTGGTATATGAGTCTGGAAATTATAGAATCATGTGGATTGTGGGGAAGATGAGGTTAGCTGTAGGTGTGTGCTTGACTGTGGATAAAAGTAGAGAAAAACATAGTGTATTATTACTCGTCAATACGAGGGGTTATGGACACTATTATTTGACACGATTTCTTGCTGATCTAGTTGTCCCTGGGAACTGCGTTTTCTATGAAATATAGGCCAAAGAAAGCGGCAGTTCGTAGGGGTAGCTTCGTTATGGTTTCGTGGTAGATATGCATCGAGACAATGGTAAAAGAGGGTTAGCTATACAATCTCTGGTTGGGGTAATAATTAGAGTTACTGCATGGTTGCTAACCTCTTCAGTCATTATCTCTGTCTAGGTCTTACAGGAATAATGGTTATATATACAATGGTGTACCCGTGGGTATCATAGTTTCTTATCAATTATGACATGGGGGTTAACATATTACTTCTCGGATGGAAGAACATACATAGATTTATGGGGGCGGTTGGTCTTCAGAAACTTAGTCTGGCAAGATAGGGGTTAACATTATTACTTCTCGGATGGAAGAACATACATAGATTTATGGGGGCGGTTGGTCTTCAGAAACTTAGTCTGGCAAGACAGGGGTTAACATATTACTTCTCGGATGGAAGAACATACATAGATTTATGGGGGCGGTTGGTCTTCAGAAACTTAGTCTGGCAAGACAAGGTGTAGGATACGAGGGGTAGTGGATACGCGAGGTGGGGGAAGGGTCAGCGGTTAAAAGCGGTAGGCAGGTGTGGTTTGGAGCTGCTTAGCCCTGCGGGCTTCGGCCTGTCTTAACTGGTTGGCTTGGTCACCTGGTCCTTTCGTTCTGTGGGCCATTCCTTCGGGTGTTTCTGTTCCCGTTTCCTGGTGGTGTTCGCTCGTGGCTTCCGTGGTGGGCTTCTCGTTCTGGGGCATTTTAACTCCTATTCTTATTTTTATTATTTCCCCCCCTTGTCTGTCTTGCATTTCTCTCTCCCTATCTTCTCTATATTGATTCTGAATATCTTGATACTTCGTCAATCTTATTCTCATGCATTTTATATATATTGCTCCAGAAATTCTTTAACTCCTCTGCTGCTTCTACATCTGTTAATTGCCTCCCTTGATCATTATAAATTTTTAATTCATTCTCCTGGCTTACATTTTTATTTCTTAGTTTATTTATATGTGTCCACATCTTTTTACTTGTATCCTCACTATCTTTTATTTCTTTAGTTAGTTTTTCTCATGTGCATAGATAGCTTCCCTAACTTCCTTTTGTACTTTACTTTTTTGTTTTATATACAAAGTTTTATATCTTTCTTCTTCGTCTCTGTCTTTTGCGTTCCTCCTTCTTCTGTTATACTGTCTCCTCTTTTTAATTCCTTGTCTTATACTGTCATTTATCCATGGTGCCTCTTTTTTAGTTTTATCCTTCCCTATTCTTCTTCTGTAAGTAGTTTTAAGTTTATCATCTGCTACCTCCTTCATAGTTTGGTTGAATATTTGTATATCATTGCTTTCACTATTTAACAATCGTCTTTCCAGTTCTGTTGTATATTTTGATAAAGACTCATTATCTGTTTTGTAATATTCTCTTGTTTCCCACTTCTTCCTGTTAAAACCTTTGCCTTTACCTGTACTCCCTTTGCAGTCAAAATCTACCTGTATCATATTGTGATCTGTCAAATCAAACATTTCCTGTTTCTCATCTATTTTAATTTTTCGGAAGTCAACATAAATTTTATTTGAAATGAAAACATAATCTATTGTACTGTATTGTTCATTTCTCCTCCATGTCACTTCCCCTTCACATCCTGGGTCATCATTTAACCCTCTCACATCCTGACGCGATTTTTGAGCCTATTAGGGATACTTTAAATCCTTTGTTACCGTCAGGGGTATCTATAAACCTTTAGTTTGTTTACTTCAACCTCTGCAGTTGTCTTTGAGTTAGCTGTGGGCAGAAAACTAATTTTGGAGAGGTAATTATAACACTGAGAGTAATCTATTTCTTATTGCTAATCTGGCAACCTCTGCGTCCTATGGTCGTGAGAGGGTTAACATGATTAATTTATATTTCTCCATCCACTCAAGTATAATTTGACCATTTCTATTAAGTTTTTCCTTCCCCTTAAACCCGACATGTGCGTTTAAGTCTCCAAGTACAATAATTCTATCCTCTTCTAACTTATCCAAATGATTCTCAATTTCTCTCTTAATTTCAGAGTTTCTTCCCTCATCTTTTACTGATAAATAAACTAGAAATATATGTGTTATGCCCTGTTTTTCAACAGGTTTAACTTGGGTAATGTGAGTTCTAAATTGACTGGGTATATAAGGCTGCATGCACAATACAAGATATGAGGAATAGAGAACACAAAGAAACACATGGTAGCAAGTTACATGATCACGTTTATTGATATACCACTGCAGAATACTTGTGTAAGACAATATAATAGAATTGAACAACACTAGCATAAGTGGATCTGGATGGAGCCTAGTCTCCCACTTCCAACGTTCAGGTATTAATCTTCTGATCACTGGCTTTGATTTCACAGGTTTATATACCGAAGACCATCAATGTTACTTATAGATTCATATTCACTGTTAGATTTATTACTGGTAGCTCTGGTGCACAAGTAGTAGTTCACAGACTAGATTAGACACGCATTTTTAGAGCACGGGAATTCTAGTAACCTCAGGGGGTACTGATCTAAGTTTTATATCCTTGTTTCAGAAATACATAGAACGCAAATCAGTGGGCGAACGTTAGATATCACTAGTTTTAATATCTGAATAAGGTAATTACGAGAGTCAAGGTCGCCTGTTAATTAAAGAGCACTGATCGCTTAGTACGTCCCAAATAGAATGGTTAAGTATGAATTACACTGGGCAAGGTCTTAGCCACTTCGTAGAAATATTAATTAGTGAATCTAAAACAGCACAGTAATATGTAGTACTGCTAAAGGGAATCTTGGGTAGTATCTGATGGGTCTGGTCCTGGTTATCTTGCGTCCATGATGTTGGGGGCTAACGACTGGTTCCGCGGCCGTCCAGGGGGGCCATATGTGTGAAGTTCTTCAATACGTGGGCAGGTCCTTCTATCCAAATCTGCCACGGAGTCTGCCGGTTCTGGGATCTCACTCCGGAACAACACAAGGGCAGAGCTAGAAATTAACTGCAGGGTAGTGACCCCTGGTTGGTGTCTAGCTTTCAACTGATTTGACTGGGGGCGGGAGTTAGATTTATAGGCTCGGTTCTGGACCCTGTAGACAGTAGGGATCTCGAGTCTTATGGACTTAATTGAGCTCTCAATAGATATGGGGACTAGGTAAGATGGTATTTACTGTTGTGGCACAGGGCGATAGGAAGCCTTTATATTTTCATATAACTGAGCCTTAGTAAGAGGTACTATTTTGGCTATACTGGACGTATTTAGGGGAGAGAGACTGGATCTACTTTGCGAGGAGGATGGGGACAGCTGTGATAGGAGCGTCTCTCTAGATTGTTCAATCTTCATTCTATGGTATAGCTGAGGTGCTAATTTAGTGATCAGAGCATGCAAGAAAGGTAAATGGTTTATTGTGAGGTGATAGAGGTTAGTAAAGGTGTTAGTCATTCATGGTTAGTTCATTGATAGGAAGAATTCCTGTGCTACCTGGCAATGACTCGAAGTCAAAACAGGGGCCAGGTATACCTCCGCGGGGGTGGGGGTCTCCCTCCTCGGGTGGGCAAAAAGGGGGAGCTGGGCGCCCTCTCTCTGATATAGTCGTCCGGCGGCTGTGGCTAGGGGCTTGCCATATCACCAGTGTTTGTAATAACCCTCTGTGTATGAGACAGATGGGAGTGTCTTTAATACCAAAACCGAAGGTGCCTTAGCTAGCTGGTTTTACTCGGCTGGTTGTTAATTGTAGGGTTTGCTGGATATGGTGGAGACTGGGTTGCTAACTCTGCCACATTTATCTGGAAGTATGGCAATAGAAGTTAGTTACTGGCGGGGCGGCTAGCCTCGCACCGACGACCATTGGGTGCAGGGTTGTGAATGTGTTGTAAGAGAATAGATGGCATGCAAGGGGCTAGTAAAGTTCTAATGTTGTTCTGGCCTACTAAGTGAAGGTAGGCTGGATAGGAGTATATATATAAAAGGTTGGAGAGCGTTAGTAACGGACAATTCAAGGATCTTCAAGAGGTATGAGAGAGGGGCTAGGTCGGACAAGAGTCGAGAAGCGCAGGTGTCTTAATGAGAGGGGGGGGGGGGGGTTTCAAGGGCTACAGGGAAATTTTGCCCCTAAGGTCCCTGGGCGTGGGGGTGGCATTAGGCTACAATTGATATGGAAGTTTGAAAAGGCAGTAGAATACGTTAGCCAAATGCTACCGGGGAATGCAACTATGGGGTGGTATATGAGTCTGGAAAAGATAGAGTTATGTGATCAGTCAGAGGGTTATGGATACTATTAGTTGGCCCTGGGAACTGCGTTTTCTATTAAATATAAAATACCACCCACAGCGGCAGTTCGTAGGGGTACTTAGTTATTGTTTCGGGGTACTTATAACAGATACTGGTAACCAGGTTATCTTATACAATCTCTGGTTGGGGTAAGAGGTGTAAGACACGAAATAAATTGGCGTAGTGTGGCTGTGGATACGAAGGAGGCAAGGGGAAGACGTATGACAATTGTGGAAAGTAAATGGAAAAAGGTGAACACAATGGCGGAGAAAATACTTAACCTAAGGATTGCATACATAGATTTATGGGGCGATGGGTCTTCAGAAGCTTAGTCTGGCAAGACAAGATGTTAGGGAATGTTAATATTAATACTTAGTTACTAGAGGAGCAATGCAAGGGGCGACTGAGCACGGGTTACATATATCTATACTCGTCATGGAAAATGATATACGAGGTCTAGGGACAGCGTGGGTGTTTTAACTTCTAAGATATATAACATCTACTTCTCGAATGCAAGAACATACATAGATATAATTATGGCTGTCTGATGTCGTTGGATTGGCTCAACGTCGGGACAGGCATGGGTGTTTTTAATATGAATGTATATTCCTGTTCATCATCTTTGTAGTTAGGAGTGTAGGACACAAGGGGGTTAGTGTACGTGAGTGTGGAAAATGGTCAGTTTTAGAAAAGGTAAATGGGTGTGTCCTGGAGCTGTTTAGCCCTGCGGGCTTGGGCCTGGCTGAAATGGCTGGCTCGGTCAGCTGGTCCTTTCGTTCTGTGGACCTTTCCTTTGGTGTTTCTGTGTGGTGTTCGTTCATGGCTTCTGTGGTGGGCTTCTCGTTCTGGGGCATTTTACTTCCCTCTCCTTCATTATAGGCTTGTCCTCGAGCCTCAAGGGTGAAGTAAAAAGAAGCATAGTCAGAAAAGTGTAGGTTAACAAGAAAAGTAGTATGACTAAGGGAAAAAAATAATATATACAGTATATGGAAAACATGTAAATTTAAGAAAGGACAGATACTTAAGAACACAGGAAATTAGAAGAGGTAAAGTGTTTTGACAATGTATAAGCAAATTTAAAAGATAGTCAGAAAAGTGTAGATTAACAAGAAAAGTATTATGACTAAGGGAAAAAAATACTATATACAGTATATGGAAAACATGTAAATTTAAGAAATCATGCCCCAATCGCTTAGGAATTGAAAACATTCGAAACAATTTAGTACAATAATATCCTCATCATCATCAGGGGGGGGGGGGGGGGGGGGGGGGTATTTAGGGTCGCCGATAGTCTGGTGACGGTCTGGTAATAGGGGGTGGTGGTTCACTTTCACTTTGGAAGGGCGGGGTGGATATACCGTTAGTTTCTTGTCGTTAGGAATATGGGTCTGGGGGCGAGCTGGCCCGGGCCAGTTTTGGAGGGGGGGTCTAAGTGGTTTCGGTCGGGGGTAGTGATAGGGGGGTTTTAAAGATGAAACGGGCAGGTCGAGTCGGGGTTGTTGTTGCGGAAGAGGTTGGTGCTGGGGAGGGGTTGAATTGTGTAGAGAGTTGTGGTCGTGAGTGGGGTTTGGGGAAGGGTGAGTAAGGCTGAAGGTTGAGAGTTTACTATGATCGGGTGGTTTGGAGGTTTGGGGTGTGGGGATTTGATAGGGAGATGGTGGGGGGGGGTCTGGGCAGGCAGGGTTGTGGTTTGAGAGGGGTTGAATTTAGACTGATTTTATTTCCGGGAGAGACATGGATGGGATTTCGAGGAGTGGTTGAAGTTGAGAGGTTGATTATGTTGTTTGGGGCGAGAGAGAGAGTATTTTGGGGTTTAGCCAAGGTGGAAAAAGTGTTGTGGTTGGATTGGGATGGGAGTGGTATTTCGTCGAGCGGGATCTTTGGGGGGGGAATTTGGGGCGGGTGGGGTAACGGTGAAGAGGGGGAGGTTGATAGTTTAGCTGGGCTCATGATGGTGGGGGACCGACTGGAGAGCAGGTGTTCGGTACGCATGAGGGGGGGGGTAATCACTTTGGTGGGGGTCACGCGTGAGGGGGGGATTAACGGCGCGTGTGGGAGGATCAGAGTGGTGGGGTGTGTCGGTGGCAGTGACGGTTTGCTTAGAGGTTATCTGGGGTTGGTGGGTTTGTCTGTCATGAGGGGGTGAGTCAAGTGTGGGGTTTTGAAGTTTATTAGGGGTGTGAATTGTGGGGGGGTGGAAGGGAGCTACTGACGGAAAACTGTCACAAGGGAGATTTTGTTGGTGGGGGAATAGCTGAGTATTTCTGGGGGAAGGGGGGGAACATAGTTGGGTCCCTAGGTCGTCACGCGTGAGGGGAGGGTTTACGGCGCGTGTGGGAGGGTCAGGGTGGTGAGAGGTGAGCGAGTTAGGAGACGGGATTTGTTGGGGGGACTGCGGCGGGTTGGTGGGGGAAGAGTTAGGTGTAGAACAGGGGTTATTGGTAGAGGACTGATGTATTGATTTGGGGTTGTTAATAGGACGAATTTTGGGAATTTTCTTGGTGGCAGTCACGGTCTGGTTAGCGGTTATCTGGGGTTGGTGAGCTTTGTTTGACATTAACAGGAGAGTTTGGGGAATTTTCTTGGTGGCAGTCTCGGTCTGGTTAGAGGTTATCTGGGACTGGTGAGTTTGTTTGACATGAGAGGGCGAGTCAAGTGTGGGGTTTCGAAGTTTTCTAGGGGTGTGAATTGTGTGGGGGTGGAAGGGAGCTACTGACTGAAAACTGTCACAAGCTACCGACGGAAAACTGTCACAAGGGAATTTTTGTTGGTGGGGGATAGCTGAACATTTCTGGGGTCATGGGGAAAATATGTTGTGGTAGGCCTACATAGGTAGGCATAGCTAGAATACGGGGCTTGTTGGGGGGGGCTGCGGAGGGTTGGTGGTGGGGGAAAAGTTCACTGGGGTTGACTTTCACCGGAAGTCATTTTGGAAGGGTGCACGGAGTCTTGGATAGGGGCTGAAGGGTTGGATAGGGGATTCATCGAACTGCGTAGGCATTCTTCTCTGATGGAGAGCATATGTTCTTCGAATAAGCCATACGGGTCGAGATGGGCGGTGATGTGGGGTGGGAGGATGTTTAACAAAGCGGTGAATAAGAGTTCATTTTGTTGGTCGTAATCTTCATAGCTATACGTGGTCCTCACGTATCTGTAGAGTTGTATGAGGGTCACATTTATATCCCCTTCATACTTGATCTCGTCGACTTTTATTATTTTGGGGCGACGGGGGAACCCAAAAGTGGATCTAAGGTCCGGATCACGAAGGATCGAAACTGGTTCCAGGTACTCTCTGGCGTATCCTGTGTCACCATTTGGTGAACAAATTCTTGAAAGGTAGGCTTATCAACAAGTTGGGAAACGGCTTCTCCCAACTGTATAATATGCAAAATTGCCCAGGCGATTTTTTCGTGGTCATTATGAAGTACCACATCGTACACTGGCTTTATTATGTCTAAGTAACTGGTGATATCATAAGTGTTTATATCATACTTGGGAATGTGTGCGAATGGCTGAAGATTTCGCGATGTTGCCATGCTTCTACTGTTCCAAACTTGCAGTGTAATGCAACCTTTTATCCGAATCAAGAACCACCGCTGCCGCCAATGTTATGCCCTGTTTTTCAACAGGTTTAACTTGGGTAATGTGAGTTCTAAATTGACTGGGTATATAAGGCTGCATGCACAATACAAGATAGAGGAATAGAGACACAAAGAAACACATGGTAGCAAGTTACATGATCACGTTTATTGTTATACCACTGCAGAATACTTGTGTAAGACAATATAATAGAATTGAACAACACTAGCATAAGTGGATCTGGATGGAGCCTAGTCTCCCACTTCCAACGTTCAGGTATTAATCTTCTGATCACTGGCTTTGATTTCACAGGTTTATATACCGAAGACCATCAATGTTACTTATAGATTCATATTCACTGTTAGATTTATTACTGGTAGCTCTGGTGCACAAGTAGTAGTTCACAGACTAGATTAGACACGCATTTTTAGAGCACGGGAATTCTAGTAACCTCAGGGGGTACTGATCTAAGTTTTATATCCTTGTTTCAGAAATACATAGAACGCAAATCAGTGGGCGAACGTTAGATATCACTGTTTTAATATCTGAATAAGGTAATTACGAGAGTCAAGGTCGCCTGTTAATTAAAGAGCACTGATCGCTTAGTACGTCCCAAATAGAATGGTTAAGTATGAATTACCCTGGGCAAGGTCTTAGCCACTTCGTAGAAATATTAATTAGTGAATCTAAAACAGCACAGTAATATGTAGTACTGCTAAAGGGAATCTTGGGTAGTATCTGATGGGTCTGGTCCTGGTTATCTTGCGTCCATGATGTTGGGGGCTAACGACTGGTTCCGCGGCCGTCCAGGGGGCCATATGTGTGAAGTTCTTCAATACGTGGGCAGGTCCTTCTATCCAAATCTGCCACGGAGTCTGCCGGTTCTGGGATCTCACTCCGGAACAACACAAGGGCAGAGCTAGAAATTAACTGCAGGGTAGTGACCCCTGGTTGGTGTCTAGCTTTCAACTGATTTGACTGGGGCGGGAGTTAGATTTATAGGCTCGGTTCTGGACCCTGTAGACAGTAGGGATCTCGAGTCTTATGGACTTAATTGAGCTCTCAATAGATATGGGGACTAGGTAAGATGGTATTTACTGTTGTGGCACAGGGCGATAGGAAGCCTTTATATTTTCATATAACTGAGCCTTAGTAAGAGGTACTATTTTGGCTATACTGGACGTATTTAGGGGAGAGAGACTGGATCTACTTTGCGAGGAGGATGGGGACAGCTGTGATAGGAGCGTCTCTCTAGATTGTTCAATCTTCATTCTATGGTATAGCTGAGGTGCTAATTTAGTGATCAGAGCATGCAAGAAAGGTAATGGTTTATTGTGAGGTGATAGAGGTTAGTAAAGGTGTTAGTCATTCATGGTTAGTTCATTGATAGGAAGAATTCCTGTGCTACCTGGCAATGACTCGAAGTCAAAACAGGGGCCAGGTATACCTCCGCGGGGGTGGGGGTCTCCCTCCTCGTGTGGGCAAAAAGGGGGAGCTGGACGCCCTCTCTCTGATATAGTCGTGCGGCGGCTGTGGCTAGTGGCTTGGCATATCACCAGTGTTTGTAATAACCCTCTGTGTATGAGAAAGATGGGAGTGTCCTTTAATACCAAAACCGAAGGTGCCCTTAGCTAGCTGGTTTTACTCGGGTGGTTGTTTAATTGTAGGGTTTGCTGGATATGGTGGAGACTGGGTTGCTAACTCTGCCACATTTATCTGGAAGTATGGCAATAGAAGTTAGTTACTGGCGGGGCGGCTAGCCTCGCACCGACGACCATTGGGTGCAGGGTTGTGAATGTGTTGTTACGAGAATAGATGGCATGCAAGGGGCTAGTAAAGTTCTAATGTTGTTCTGGCCTACTAAGTGAAGGTAGGCTGGATAGGAGTATATATATAAAAGGTTGGAGAGCGTCAGTAACGGACAATTCAAGGATCTTCAAGAGGTATGAGAGAGGGGCTAGTGCGGACAAAGGTCGAGAAGCGCGGGT
>JAVRFV010000386.1:0-17589 GCA_032716605.1 Paralithodes platypus
ATATATATTAAGGAACACCCTGTTCTTAACATTAATCCTCCATTACAAACCCCTCAACTCTCTTCATAATTGCTGAGGGGCACAGGGCCCTGGGTGGGGCTTTTGGTTTCCCGGGCGTTTCCGCACCCTCCTCAGCCCCCCGCCATGGAGTGGCTTCGGTCACCCAGGCTTTATTGTGGTCGGCGGGGAGGGTTCTGTGGGGGCACTCGGTTATGGCCTTGGAATTGCTCGGGGCTTTGGGGCTGTTCGGCCAGGCAGCTTGGGGAACAACAACAACAACAAACTCCTCGGGGCTGTTCGGCCAGGCAGCTTAGGGAATAACAACAACAAACCCCTATGTAATGATTATAGAATTATATACAGTATATAGGCTACAATATTATACTATATTTGTTCAATATTTACGAGTCACACCACAGCTGGAATTTCATTTCTAATGGTAGTTTTGGGTTCCTATCATTCTATGTTTCATTGCTATATACTTTTTATCCACCGGATATATATATTTTTTTTTTTTTTTTTTTTTTTTTTTTAGCATTAACCTAACTTTAAAACCTAACCTAACCTAAATGTATTTGGGGGCTATTAGGTTAGGTTAGGTTAGGTTAGGTTTTTTGGTTAAAATGCTAAAAAAAAAAAAAAAAAAAAAAGCCAAGAAAAAAAAATATTTTCCGGTAGATAAAAAGTATATAGCAATGAAGCATAGAATGATAGGAACCCAAAACTACCATTAAAAATGAGATCCCAGCTGTGGTGTGACTCGTAAATATTGACCTTATATTTGATATGTAGGCTATAATACTACATTAAAATATGTTATACCGGTACTGTATAGTGATATTAGAATATATCATTCATTATGTTTAAGACTAGAATTACGGATGTTGAGTTATCTACTATTATTGGAATATGACCGTTCACTTTGAATACACCTTCTAGCTCAACTAGGTGTTGAGGTTCTAACCTAACCTAACCTAACCTAACCTAGGTTACCCTTTGGGATTAGTCCTGCTCCAGAAATATATCAGACGAATGCATGACCTTTTTGATGATCTGATGGGGGTAGAGATAATTATGGATGATATACTAGTTTATGGAACTTCAGAAGCTGAACATGATGAAAGGCTAGACAAAGTATTGCAAAGATGCAGAGAGAGAAACTTAAAACTAAATTCAAGGAAGCTCAAACTAAAAACAAATAGAGTAGAGTATATCGGGCACACATTAACTTCAGATGGGCTAAAACCAGACCCCCAAAAGATAGACCATTTGTACATTTCCTGCACCAAAAGATAAACAAGAATTGCTAAGATTTATGGGAATGATAAATTATCTGGCAAAGTTTGTGCCAAATATGTCTATGATCAATGAGCCTCTGAGCAGATTGCTGGAAAAGGATGCATATTATGTATGGGGAAGTGACCAGGAGAAATTTTTTCAGACACTAAAGCAGATGGTTAGTGAAGCCCCTGTTTTGAAATTCTATGATGTTAAGAAACCTATAACACTGACTGTTGATGCTTCAGGTTTTACTGTAGGGGCATGTATTCTTCAGGATGATAAACCGGTTGCATATGTTGCTAAATCACTTACCAAAACTCAACGAAACTATGCTCAGATAGAGAAGGAATTATTAGCTATTGTATTTGGGGCAGAGAAATTCCACACATATTTGTATGGTAAGAGTGAAGTACTTGTAGAAACTGATCACAAGCCTTTGAAAGTATATTTAAGAAACCTTGTCTTCTGCTCCTCCTAGGTTACAAAGAATGCTTCTCAGACTGCAGAAATACTGATTAGATGTAAAATATAAGAAGGGTAAACAGATGTATATAGCGGATACCTTGAGTAGAGTAAACTGGACAGAAGAATTAGACGATGATTATTAAGTCAATGTAAATTTAGTGGCTAGTAATGTACAGTCAGATGTCACTGGGATAGGTTTATGTGATTTCAAAGAGCAAACCAAGAATGACAGAGTAATGCACATTTTGAGAGAAGCCACTCTAGAGGGGTGGCCTGATAGTAAGAAAGAAGCACTTATAGAAATCCATGCATTCTGGAATTTCAGAGATGAAATTAGCTATAGTGATGGTTTGTTACATACAATGGACAGAATCATAGTTCCCAAGCAGCTGAGAAGCAAGGTTTTGAAACATATTCATAAGTCTCATCAAGGTATTGAGAAGTCCTTGAGATTAGCCAGAGACTTGGTTTACTGGCGAATGATGGTACCTCCAAGGACCCCAATGGAAATACGCCTAACGGCCTTATTGGGCTATCCTTAGTTGGAATTATGCAAGGCTGGTACATGTCATATTTGTAACAAACTATGTGGTACCAACTCTGTAAATTGCTAACTGAATAAATATTATTATTATTACCTCAAATAAAACAACTTATTAGCTCGTGTGACACCTGTAATGCATATGGTAACCAACAAGCCAAAGAACCTCTTATGACATGAAATTCCAAACCTACCCTGGCAGAAACTTGGACCACACTTATTTGAATTAAATGGTAAACAATATCTTTTGCTTGTTGATTACTATAGCAAATATTTTGAATTTGACAGGTTACAAAATACTTTGTTCAAGCACTGTGGTGAGACACTGTAAATCCCATTTCTCTAGACATGGCATTCCTCAAACATTACATAGTGATAATGGTCCTCAGTTTATTGCTAAACAGTTCAAATATTTCTGTAAGACTTATGGTATTGTACATACCACATCATCTCCATACCACCCTAAAAGTAAAGGCCTGGCAGAAAAAAAAAAAAAAAAAAAGTGTTCAAACAGTGAAAAGATTAATGATGAAGGCTACCAAAGAGAACAAAGATCCTTATCTCAGTGTTCTGGACTACAGAAACACTCCTGTTGTAGGGACAGCAAGTCCTTCGCAGTTATTGTATGGAAGGAGAACCCGAACTACACTCCCTACCTCTGATAAATTACTACAGCCTCAAACACAAGATCCTCTGACCATAAAACACTTATTGAAGGAGTCACAAGTTAACCCTCTCCGACAGATGATGCAATTTTGAGCCTATTAGGGATACTTTAAAGCCTTTATTACCATCAGGGGTATTTACAAACCTTTAGTATAGTTACTTCAACCTCTGAAGTTGTCTTTGAGTTAGCTGTGAGCAGAAAACTAATTTTGGAGAGGTAATTATAAGAGTGAGAGAACTCTATTTCTTATTGCTAATCTGGCAACCTCTGCATCATATGAGTCTGAAGGGGTTAAACAGAAGCTGTATTATGATAGAAACTCCAAGACATTATCAGAACTTGAGGAAGGGGATGTAGTTAGAGTCAACGATGGGTTAAGTCGGGAATCAAAGAAAGCTGTAGTTATTTCTCCTAGATCATACTTAGTTAAAGACAAAGCTGGACATATATACGAGGCATAGACGTCATCTAACTAAAACCCATGAAAAGCCTAACGATGATACCAATTTAGAATTTGATGATTGTGACAGAAGAATGGATGTGTCAGGCTATGCACCCAGATTAATGACACCTCACAATTCAAGTGTTAGATCTGGATTAAAGATAATCTGCAAGCATGTAGTGGGGAAAGAAATAATAGGCCTACACCATGTATTAGCCCTAGTGAAAACAGTGACTGTGTAGGCCTATCTAGTAATAGCACTGGGCAGAGAGAGACCAGGACCAAAAGTGGTAGACTGGTGTGCCCCCCCTAGAAAATTACATTTATGAACTAATCTTATTAATTTGCAGTATCAAGGAATCAAATTATTTAATGTCTTATGTTATCATTTTGTTTTATTTATAAAATGGAAGATGTAATCTATCTATTGCCTGACGCCGTGATCCCCGAAGGGGTGGCCACGAACGAACCGCCCCCATGCACCTCTGTCCCCAGTCAGTCGACGCCCCTCCCCCCATCCAGCACCGCCTTCGTTCATGTACTTCCTCACTCCATCCTTCCACCTCTCATTCGGTCTACCTCTCCCTCTCTGTCCCTCCACCTCACTCTCGTACACCCTCTTAGTCATTAGCTATAACTATAGTTAACTATAAAGATACCAATAACACTTTTTGAGCGATAACCACTGGAAGCTATGACGACACTTAATAAGCCCGATTGTACAACCACAGATCCTTCTTAACCCTTTCACGCATTTATGATGCAGAGATTGCCAGATTAGCAATAAGAAATAGAGTTCTCTCACTCTTATAATTACCTCTCCAAAATTAGTTTTCTGCTCACAGCTAACTCAAAGACAACTGCAGAGGTTGAAGTAACTAAACTAAAGCTTTCTAAATACCCCTGATGGTAAAAAAGACTTTAAAGTATCCCTAATAGGCTCAAAATTGCATCATGTCTGAGAGGGTTAAGCTATCATTTGGCTGCATTTATGTTATTGAGGATCTATCACGTTAGGCTGAATTCCGAGACTACAGTAATAGAAAAGAGGGAGGCGGAGGTTGTATATTTTATAACTACAGTACAGTCCTTGACCAAAGTGATGTCCCACCTTCACAATATTACTTTAACCCCTTCTGTACCGGTGATACAGAATATTCAGTATATTCTGGTAACTATTATACTATTTGGTACAGCTTAGGAAGGACGTCTACTCATTAAAAGGCTACAGACTATCTCATTTAATCCTTTTAGCTACCACATATCCTTCCTAAGCTTCATACAATCGTCTAAAACAGGCTACAATAAAATATAAAGACTTCGCCAGTACAGAAGGGGTTAAAGAAGGGGGCTAGGAATCCTCCTCCTCCTCCCCTTGTAGAATTCTCCTACTCGACGAGACAGAGAAACGGGAGAGGGAACGCGAAAGTGGTCCCGGACCTTGAGAATAGGAACTTTAAATGTTGTTTCTGTTTGGGCTCTGTCTCGTGTCGGCCACCCCCAGCAATGGGGTATGTGCTTAAGTATATACATACATACATAAAACTTTTACTTTAGTGCATATTTAATTTGACTTTACTTTTATTGATTTACTTTTATATAATATTCAGTTTATTTATTTTTTTATTTATGTATTATTATTACTACTTTTACTTTTCTAGGGGGAGGAGGGGGAGGTATCATTTTGTATCAACATTGCAACATTCAAATTACAAGGGCCTTTAATTTACAATACTGTACACAAAAAACAGCACAACATATATATCCTATTAAAATATAAAACTTGAAAACTAACTCCAAACTTACTGTTCAAATTAATATAACCAACTCATTAATATTCAAAAATACTAACCCCTGGACCTGAAAGGGTTAACTGATACATTACACTGCCACCCAATATCAATCTGCTTCAAGTAGAGTTCTCAAGTTTAAAGTGACCTAGTGCAAACTACCCAGATTAACCCCTTCTGTACTCCTGACTTGTTATTTTTGTTCACCTACATCATTGGCTACATGTACGGTCGAGGTTAATAAGTGTTGTCAAATATTTCAAAGTTTCGGACACTGACTAATACTTTGAGGGATAAGCACTTTTCCCAGTAACTATAAAGATACCAATAACACTTTCTGAGCGAAAACCACTGGATTCTATGACAACACTTAATACCCTCTATTGTACATTTTATGAAGCTTGGTAGAGATATATGGTAGCAAAATAGATAAATTGACAGTCTAGCCTTTTAATTGGTAGACACTTCCAAATGAAAGTAAAATCTAATATTTGTCAGAATATGAACAATACCTCGCCGGTACGGAAGGGGTTAAGAAGAAGAAACAAAACAGTATAATAATCATCCCCACACATACTCACCAGGAATCCCAACCAGTACCACGATTGAAGGGCTGTTTGGGCTGGACCAATATTCCCTGCCTCTGACCACCACGGGGAGGGAATCCCAGGCGGCCTAGATGACAAACACTGCAAGTGGATGATATCAACAGAATTGAAATTAAAATGACGAGATGGATGTGTGGTGCCAAACTGCAAGATAGGATATCAAATGAAGAGCTATGTAGAAAGTTAGTTATCAAGGCTATCAGTGATGAGATGTGTACTATAGTCTATTCGCTGTAAGTAGGCGAGAAATCATGACTTCTATCTTCTGCAACTCAAAAAGTGCTAGAGCAAATTGGCTGTAAATTTCCACATATATTCCTCGACCGACTCTTCCCAAATTGTATAAATATTAGCTCTATTACCCAAGTTGTATTGGAGGTACAGAGGTTAGAGGTCATGATTTCTCACCTACTTACAGCGAATAGACTATAGCAAGCTCAGATGGTTTGGTCATGTGGAGAGGATGGATGAACAAAGTTGGGTGAAAAAATTAAAGTCCATGAATGTGGAGAGAGCTGCACCAAGGGGTAGACCAAGAAAGACTTTGGATCGGACTTTGCAGTCCGATCTTAAATCAAAGACCCTAACAAGTGAGGCAGCTCTTAACCCCTTCACCACCATGACTTAATTTGCATCATATTCTGGTTACCATTAGACTATTTTATTTAGTTAATAATCTACCTATACAACTCAAATGGGTAAATACGGTCTCAATAAACCCACTTAGTAACGTAGGTCCTTCTTAAACTGCATAAAATCATCTAATTATAGTCAGAATCCAAGGTATAAAGAAGTCATGGTGCTGAAGGGGTTGTTGTTGTTGCTGTTCCCCAAGCTGCCTGGCCGAACAGCCCCAAGGCCCCGAGCAAGGCCAAGGCCATAACCGAGCGCCTCCACAGAACCCTCCCTGCCGACCACAATAAAGCCTGGGTGACCGAAGCCACTCCATGGCGGGGAGCTGAGGAGGGTGCAGAAACGCCCGGGAAACCAAAGCCCAACCCAGGGCCCTGTGCCCCTCAGCAATTATGAAGAGAAAGTTGAGGGGCAAAGGAAAAATGTGACGCTTTGGCTTCCAATCTTGGTAGATTAGGAGGTCAATCCACGGAAGAGACGCCGTCACTCGAGATCTAGAAAATATATAAGTAAAAGGAACAGTCAGAGTAAGCTATGGGTATGGCAGAGATCGCTCAGTTCTCACTCTGATAGACCAGCCCATCACCACATGACTAGAACCCAATCCTCTTAGCATCAGCTAGGAAAGGCCCTAGAAAGCCACCTTTGGCGGGGGATAGCTCCCCTATTTCAACCCCTTTCGGGGTTGGGCACCCGCCCGAGGGGTTAACAGGGTTGCCTGGAATGCTGTCATTAGGACGTGAGACCGGAACCGCACTTCATGTGGAATACTCTGTCTTTAAATATAACAAAATTGAGGAAAAGAACGAACTCAGAATTACCAATGAAAAGAAAGCCGTGGACTTTGATAAGAAGAAAGAAACTATTGTGGGATAGATTAAAAGTGTTAAAAAAGAACCGGGGGTCTAGTATAGAAGCTAAAGTAGTGGATTTGGAACGTACTGTAGACAGATAAACAATAAAATAAGGTGGGAGACAAGGAGGGGGGTGAAGGAGAGGGAGAGAGAGATTGCTAGAAATGTGAAGGATAATCCAAAAATATTCTGGAAGTACATTCAGGAAAAGTTAACAAGAAGAGTAGGGATCCCAGAGCTGGTGGGGGGGTTGAATCATGGGAGTAGAGCGGAGACTGATAAGGAGAAAGCAGAGGTGCTGGGGAAATACTTTGGGGGGGTACTAACAGTGGTGTTGGATGATGCAGTGCCTACTATTCCCATCAAACAGGCACCGGCACTAGAACTAATAGAGTTTTCCCATGCTAGAATAAGAAGGGCTATAGAAAAAATGAACAGAAGTAAGTCCCCGGGACCGGATGGGATACACCCAAGAATCATAAAGGAAGGAGGCGAGATGTTATTTGAGGTATCGTTTAATACAGGACAAATCCCGTTGGACTGGACAGAGGCGAACATAACAGCTATATTTAAGAAGGGAAAGAGAAATGACCCAGGAAATTATAGACCAGTCAGTTTGACAAGTGTTGTGTGTAAACTAATGGAAACGGTAATTAGAGAAGGAATAATGGAGCATATGAAATCAAACCAACTTTTCAGTGGGAGACGGTTCGGATTCTTGCCGGGGAGGTAAACGGTACTACAGCTAATTAAGGTGGTAGATAATTGGATGCAAATTCTAGAGGATGGTGATGTAATAGACTTGGTATATTGTGATTTTATGAAGGCCTTCGATAAGGTCCCACATAAAAGGTTAATAGAGAAAGTTAGAAGCTATAATATAGGGGAGAAATGTGTGAAATGGATAGAAGCCTTCCTGAAAGATCGGAGACCGAGGGTGCTGGTGAATGGAATAGGCTCGGGGTGGAGGGAAATTACAAGTGGGGTTCCTCAGGGATCTGTGTTGGGACCACTACTGTTAGTTATATTTATCAATGACTTACCTGAAGTTATAACTAATGGAAGTGAGGTATACCTGTATGCGGATGACACTAAGCTGTATAGAAGAGTAAGGAGTAAGGAAGATGTGAGTTTGCTTCAAAGAGATGTGGAGGGCATGAAGGGATGGTCTGAGCATTGGTTAATGCCTTTTCATCCAAAAAATGCAAGTACATGCGGATTGGGACAAGCAAGATAGACAAGGTAGGATACAGTATGTATGTAGCGATGGAGGAAGTGAATGCAGAAAAGGATATAGGAGTAGTGATAGACAATAAGTTAAATTTCTCAGAACATTTAGCGGAAAAGATAAACAAAGCCAATATAATTGTAGGGCTGATAAGGAGGACATTTGTGTCACTTGACTAAGAAATCTTCAGGAATCTCTATACAGCGCTGGTTAGGCCGCACCTGGAATATGCAAACCAGGTGTGGGCTCCATATATGGTAAAGGATATAGAAGCAGTGGAGAAAGTGCAGAGGAGAGCTAGCAAGCTGGTACCAACGTTGAAGAACGCGGGCTATGAGCAGAGGTTGAGGACATTGGGGCTTCAGACACTGGCATATAGGAGAAAGAGGGGATATGATAGACTTTTAAGATAGTGTCAGGAAAGTATGATGAGGATGTGTGTGAAGGTATCTTCTTGATGCGGGAGGGAACAAGAACGAGAGGACACTAAGAAAACTTACAAAGAAAGAAATAGGCTTGAGAAGGCAAAGAACTCATTTTGTGATAGAGTGGTAAACGAGTGGAACGCACTGCCCCAGTATGTAGTCGATTCCGAATCAATAAGGGAGTTTGAAAGTAATCTTGATAAAGCATGGGGAAGACAAGATTTGAAGTTTGATTATAAAGCAAAAATACAGAATAGTAAAAATGTTGCGTCTGCTACCACCGCTGCCAACACCGTGAATGACCGCAGCATTGCAAGTACTGGTACTGAGCTGGATACACAGGCCTAGTTTGCCTTTTTCCGGAGGATCTACTGTAAGAAACTAAGAAACTGTAAGAAACTGTATGTACTGTATGTATTCACCCCAACAGGACAGAGAGGGTCAAGAAAGAACAGTGTGTTAAACTAGTCCTCAATTAAGCCGGTATCACACAAGAGCTTTTATGGTCAACATTCTATGATCAACATTCTCCTGGCAACATTTCTGGAATATTTTGTACCGGTATCAGAAACTAGACTGATGGTAGATGAATTTAGGTGACCGAAATACAATGAATGTTGACCTAATAAGCTGACAGACCAGTGTTGAGGATAAATGTTGAGTGAAAAAGCGCTCTTGTGATACCGGCTTTAGGAGCTCGGGGCTCGCAAGCCTAGGGAACTACTATTACTAGTCATTTTGTTTGAAGACTGGAATGTATAGGAAAAGAAATATGAAAATTACACAGAAAGGGCATGGTTTACCTTATTTTATCACTTCCAAAGAAAATGTTAACTATAAATCCTATTTCTTTATATTTTGCTAAATTGTTATTTCCAGTGATTTTGATTAGTTCTTTTTGTCTTATTGTGTCGTTCAGTTTTGGTGTGTTAGTTTACAAGTTATATTATAATACAACAAAATTACCATGAAAGGGCATTGTTTTTGTCATCTTATGACTGCCAAAGAACATTCTATGTGCTGTAGCCTCCTCGTTTGGGATCTGACGCACTGACAAAGAACATTCTATGTGCTGTATCCTCCTCGTTTGGGATCTGACGCACTGTGTAAATTAAAAGGCAAGTATGAATATTTGTGTCTATATTATTGTACTGTACAGTATGTGCAAAGATAGGCTTTAATAGAGCATGAGGGTGCAAAGGCTTCAGTATGTGTATTTACCTAATTGTATTTACCTAATTGTAGTTTACAGGAGTTGAGCTAAGCTCGTGTTGTCCCGTCTCTCAGTCTACTTTTTATCCAATTTTTTCTTGAAAATATGGATGTTCCCTGCCCCTACCACCTCCTCCTCCAGCCCATTCCATTTGTCAATACATCTATAGGGGAAGCTAAACTTCCTGATATCGTTCTTGCAGGTAGGTCTTTTTACTTTGTAGCTGTGGCCTCTAGTTATTCCTGTATCCATAATTAATATATCCTCCCTATCCAGCCTCTCCAGCCCCCGGGTACATTTGTACATCATTATCATGTCTCTCCCCTCTCTCTCCTCTCTTTTAGACTCGGTAGATTTAATTTGTCTAGCCTCCCTTCATATGGCAGTTCTCTGAGACTTGGAACCAATCTAGTGACTGCTCTCTGGATTCTTTCTAACTTGTGAATATGCTTCTTTAGATGCGGGGACCACACCACTGCTGCATACTCCAATCTTGGTCTAATCATACTCTTCATAATTTTCGCTACCATGGTCTCATCCAAATAGTTCAGAGCAACTTTCATATTCCCGGCCATTGCATACATTCCGCTAAAGAGCTTGTTAATATGTTTCTCTGGCGACAAATTATCTTGTATAATCAACCCTAAATCTTTTTCTTTTTCGGCCTTGCTAATTTTATTATCTCCCATCCTGTACTCCCAATTTGGTCTATTCACACTTCTTCCCATATTTAACACATGACATTTACTTATATTAAATTTCATTTTCCACTTGGTGCTCCATTCGTATATTTTATCTAAATCCCCTTGCAGCTCCTCACAACTACTTTTATTTGTTATTTGTCTCATAATTTTTACGTCATCTGCAAACATTGACATGTAAGAGTTTATGCCTATCGGCAGGTCATTCACGTACATAAGGAACATGAGAGGTGCCAACACAGATCCCTGCGGCACACCACTCTCAACTTTCCGCCACGATGAGTAAGTTCCTCTAATGTTGGTCCTCATTTCCCTATCTGTTAAATAGCTCTCCATCCATTTCAGCAAACTCCCCCTGACACATCCTAGCGTCTCAAGCTTAGATAACAATCTCTTATGTGGTACCTTATCGAATGCTTTGGAAAGGTCTAAGTAGACGCAGTCCACCCATCCGCCTCTTTCTTGGAGTACATCTATCACCCTACTGTAATAACATAGCAAACTGGTAACACAAGATGTCCCTTCTCTGAATCCAAATTGCTTTGGGGTTATTATTTTCTTTCTCTCCAACATTTTCATCCATCTCTTCCTAATTAGCTTTTCACAAATCTTGCATACAATACTAGTAAGTGAAACTGGTCTATAGTTTAGAGGGTCCTCAGGGTTTCCATTCTTGTATATCGGAATGATATTAGCTCTTTTCCATTCAACAGGAACCTGTCCTTTATCTAAGGAAGCTTGAATTATGTCCCTCACTGGCTCCACTAATTGCTCTGCACACTCCTTTAAAACCCAGGCAGACACTTCATCCGGTCCCATAGCTTTCCTTACTTCAAGTCCTCTCATCGCAGATAACAGCTCATCTCTAGTTATTTCAATCTTACTAAGACCACTCTCCAGTACTCCCGCCTGTGGTTCGTCAAAACCTTCCTCTCTAGTAAAAACTGACCCCAATTTGTTATTCATTACCTCACACATGTCCGATACATTTTCATACGTCCTAGCATCAACTCTTAATTTAGTAATTTGTTTCTTTACCTTCAACTTACTGTTTATATATTTATAAAATAATCTAGGGTCACTTTCACATTTATTTACTATGTTCTTCTCATAGTTCATTTTAACTTGCCTAATTATGTTAACATATCTATTCCTCTCCTGTTTATATTTATTCCGATTACTCTCAGTGTTCCTTCTTCTTAATCTAGCCCAAGCTGCATCACGCCTACCCAAAGCTCTTTGCATTTCAAATTAAACCAATCTTTCTGCTTAGTAAAATTTCCAGTTTTATATCTTGGGACAAACATATTGGTTCCTACTCTATAAATTTCGAGGAATCTACTATATTTACCTTGTACGTCCCGTTCCTTCAAAATAAGATCCCAATCTACTCCCTCTAAATATCTTTTCAAGGATACATAATCAGCTTTACTATAATTTAATCTGTCATTTATGTAGCTATTGTCTAATCTATTGGCATTACTCGAGGTCAACTTCCATTTTAGTAATAGGTGATCACTTTTACCTACAGGACATAGATAGTTTATATCACTAATTTCGTGAGGATCTTTTGTAAAAATCAGATCGAGTTTAGAAGGTTCGTTATTACCCCTCATTCTTGTATTTTCCTTCACATGTTGTGTAAGTACATTTTCCGTAACCAACTCCACTAGCCGACTTCCCCAAGATCTCTGATTTGGCCCTGCATCTCCCGATTCCCAATCAACCTCACTACAGTTGAAATCTCCTACCAAGATCAATCGATTCTTCCTTAAAAGCAATCTTCTCAACGACTGAATCATATCCTCTACCATCTCCTCAAACTCCTCAAACTCCTCAAACTGTGGAGAACGAACAGAGCGAGAGGAGAGTGGGACAACAGGAATCCTTATCGTATACAGTAAAGTGGAAAGAAGGGTGCTATGCTGGTATGGACATTTTGAACAAATGAGAGAGGAAGGTCTTACAAAGAGATTATTTGAGTCAGAAACAAGGGGAAGAATACCTCGGAGGAGATGGAGAGATGGTGTAATAAAAGTGTTAAGATAGAGAGACGACTGAAGAACAGGTAATGGATAGCAAGAAAATGGAGAATGCTTGTCAAAAGATCAGGGATAACTCTGTCGTAGGGAGAGGGGGTCGGGCAATAGTTGGGACTAGATAATAGTCCGTTAGCTGCCTGGCCAAGGAAGTTGGTATATTAGTAGCGTATATTTATTATAGTCCATTTAGCCGTTTATAAGAAACGTTTCCAGGGTGCACCACGTGGAGGCGGACTATAGCTGCACCCCAAAAAAAATTATGGAATGTTCACGGTTCCATTAGCCATTGTCAAAATTACCCATACTAAAATAGTTACTCCCCAAATGGCCTTTCCGACGCAAAATTGGCCCACCAAATATCACCGCCCCACAGGAAATTGGGTGCCAGTGATTTAAATTGACCGCAAATTGGCCCACCTTAAGTCAAATTCATATATCTATTGGTGGTAGTCTCCATCAATGATGCGAGAGCCTAATAGCTTATATGTAGTACAGTACAGGTCTCCCTCACCATCCGATGCCCCGATTTACGATATTATTATAGGGTTTTAGGGGTTTGGGTTGGTCCTAGAACGCATCACCATTTCCCCATTAATTTTAGGGTTCACTATATTTTTCTATTTAAGATTGGGTTTTCAGGAACGTAACCATCTTAAATCGAGGCAGACCTGTTCTACAATTACATCAAACGCCAAGTGGATCCCGAGGCGGTACTATAAGGATCAAGGATATAAACTGGTCTCCGTAAGTAATTTGGCAGCAAATATTTGATCACCGAAAGGATGAGAGAAAACTTATCAAATTTAAAGTGACTCCCGAAACAAAGAAGTCATGCCTAATATCGTATTTGGCGCTCTGACCCCCACAGGGAAGCCTTTCATAAGGAACATCCTTTCCATCATCACTAACCACAATACTGGTACATCATAGGTGGTGCCATAAATTTCCTATGGAACGTCATGAAACCACTTGGAAAAGCAAAATATATACAGTACAAGTCTCCCTCACTATCCGATGCCCCGATTTACCGTATAGATTTTTAGGAGCTTGTGTTTGGGTTTTGGCTGGTCCCAGATCGCACCCCCATTTTCCCAATTAATTTTAGGGTTTTCTATTCAGGAACGTAACCCAATCGTTAATAGAGGGAGACCTGTAGTAAGATATTAAGCTGTAATGCGCTCCCCATTCCACACTTTCCTCTCAGCCGAGGAGGGCGTCCCTTGCCTCGAGGCAGTCTTCCAATTTCTAACGTTAGCAAGATTGGAATGGGAAGAGCTGGGGGGGGGGGGGGGTACTTACATTATTGGTTCAGCAGCCACTATACTGTATAAATATTAGGTTTTCTCTTATCCCTTCGGTGATGAAACCAATAATGTAACCGTGGCGCCCTCACCAATGAAGTCATCCGACTAAGACTGGTAGAGAGACATCCTAACTATAAGATAATCACTCCAAAACCCAAATTAGCAACAATAATAGATACTGCTTATATCCTACCGGTTACCTATCTACCAGTTACCACAGTTCAACAGCTGAGCTCTGGAACTCTCTCCCAGAATCAATCTTTCCCTCTTCCTATGACTTAAATTACTTCAAACTCCGTGTGTCCAGGCATTTTGGCTCGAACATCCCTTGATTTTGGCCCTGTCACTCTTTCAAATATGGGGAGGCACTCTCTATAGGCAGTTCTGCCTTTTGCCTCCCTCAATCACATGGAAAAAAAAAAAAAAAAAAAACATGTAAAATGCCGTCCCAGGGTAAATACACCGGCCACCCCGTAACAAATTGGGGGCCCAGTAATTATAACTAGCTCTTCCGACAGCAAAATTTGCCAACCGCATGGCAAATTCATATATCTATCGGTGGTAGTCTCCATCAATGATGCGAGAGCCTAATAGCATATATGTAGCACAGCCAGGTCTCTATACACGGTTAATTCCTACCTTGTACACTCTAGGAAATAATAATTTTTACACTAACGCTCCAAACATAATACCTCACAGACTTATGTTTCACCCAATTCATTCCGCTCACACAAGATTTTATATATAGCTCACCAGTGTCAAGATAGTTTTTTTCCTTGTGTACAAAATAGAGGTTCTCTCCGTCAATGACTTAAGTCTAACATTAGGGCTCCCCAGGTACCCTAGGGGCACCCGGAGAATGCTTAACGCTCTCACGTCATTGACTACGGAACCACTACTAACTATGGTTTTCCTGCCTTCCCTTCGGATTGTCAAACCCGTAATATCAACCACTGTATGGGAATTAATTAAATTAATTCCAGCCACTATCTCAAAGTCTCCTATTTGAGCCTTTAGCCTACCTTAAGCACACATTATACCACCAACAAAACATAGTGAGTATCAGGCAATAACAGTATCAATAAGAACTGTTTAGGACCTGCTACTGACCTATTTGCGTGTCAGGCACGCAATATCCTGCAAATCTGACCCGGAGTTGCAGCAGCCGTAAATGTCAGAGTACATAAAATAATTGTTAGTGTTGTGGCCGACTTTGGAATTTTTGGGGTTACGTGTCCAAACAAATCTGTGTATACGAAACACCCAAACAAAGCTGTGTATACGAAACGCATGTATATCGAGACCTGACTGTACAGTACTGTATAGTAATAAAAATGGCCTTACGGATGGAAAAATTGGCACATAGCATAGCAAATTCATATTATATATATACAGTCAGGACCCCCAATACACGATTCCACAATTCGCGAAAACCCTAATACACGAGTTACCCCTCGAATATAACATTAATTAATTAAGCATTAATTACGCGAGGTGGTACCACAATACACGAATCGAGAGCTAAGAAGGGGCCAAATCCGCTATTCCCGCTTGATACGCGAGCACGTCTACGTTTCGCGAGGCCCAGGAGTAGCTCTGAAAAAAGAAGAAGACGGGCATACGCCTGCCTTCCCTCCCGCTTACCCTCCCTCCCACAGTCCCGCTCAAGCGCTCATAGCCGTGCGGAGTGACCAAACGTTTGTAGTGCCTGCCACTTTTTTCGCCATGCCACGCCAATATAAGAAGATAACACACAAAATGAAGGTGGAATTGTTGTTTCGCAAGAAAAGAGGAGAAGGAAACTGTGCAATAGGCTTGTCAGAGTAAACTGTTCGTACGATTTGGTTAGGGAGGGAGAAGTTGCAAATCGTGAAGTCCTACGGTCCTAGTCCTAGTCCTAGTCCTAGCCTATCTACTACTAATTTTAAGGTAAGGTTTCATATTTTTATTCATTGTTGTTCCTATATATAAGATATAGACTGTACTGTAGAGCCAAAAATGTCGAAAATAGGGCCAAAAATTTCGAAAATAGGCCATAATTGAGATGTCACCCAATCTAATTATTCCCATTTAAAGTTAGTTCCACAATACCCGAATTCACAATACGCGATGCCTCCTGTCACCCCTATTCTCGCGAATTGGGGGTCCTGACTGTATATAAATACCCCACCTAAGGGGTACGTAACACTATATATATACTGTACATACAATAACATTACTAAATAATGTACCAATATATTCCTATATAAAACATGCAACAGTGCAATAATTTTTAGCGACTTCTATAATACAAATCATCTAAATACTTCCATTTAAATAACCCAAATATAGAAAGTTAACTACAGAGCAATAATTTTATCTACAATTAACCAAAACTTCTGGGAGTAATTCTCACCTTCATCACTAACCAGAATATTGGTACATCATAGGTAGTGCGATAAATTGCCTATGGAACGTCATGAATGCATCCCCATTTACCCCATTCATTTTAGGGTTGCTATAGGGTTTTTCTATTAAGAGCGAGTTTTCAGGAACGTAACCCAATCTTAAATCGGTTATCTATCATACTCTACCCAGTTACAACCATATGTAAAAAATGCCCAACCCAGGGTATATACGCCAGCGCCACCTCCCAGTAAATTGGGCTGCCAGTAATTATAAATAGCTCTTCCGACGAGCGCAAATTTGCCCAACCGCATGGTCCCCTAATTTACATATTTACTCGAGATGGATTCTCTCCATCAATTGCCATAGCGAGGAGCCTAATAGACTATATGTAGTAGGCAGGTACTCGATATATACAGTAAATTCGTACCTTGTTTTTGTTTCATAGCAGTGTATATCAAAAACCGTTGTTTTGATTCATTAGAAATAACAGACCTTATGTGAAATAATTAAATTTGGTTCCAGCCACGTTCGCCAAAGCTCCCTTTATTGATGAGCTTTTAATGCCTTACCTTAAAGCCGACATATTATAACCACCAACAAAAACATATTATGCTTGGTCAGGCCATGGCAAATACTAGCATCACATAAAAACTGATTTAAGGCAACACTGCTACTGACCTATTTGTGTGCTCAAGGACATTGAAATGATTCTCCGCAATGTAAGCCAACCACACTATGTTTTTCCAGTTACTTCCCTCCATCACCAATTGACGTCAGTGCCAGAAAGAAGGACTGGCCGGAAGCCAGACATCCTACCTATTAACAGATACAATCATACCCAAAACCTAAATCCACCATAATGTTTAACTGCCGATCCCAGTGGTAAATACACACACGACACAGAGCCACCCACACAGTAAATTGGCAAGCCACACCCAGCGCATAAATTGCGAGTGCCCCCGCCCGTAATTATAAAGGAACTCTTTCGACGGCAAATTTGCCCAGCG